>ML107765.1:16971-31850 GCA_003697995.1 Taxidea taxus jeffersonii | reverse complement strand
GGAGATTCTGGGTAGACCTCATAGGCACAAGATGACTCCACAGGTGAAAGTGATGATGACAATGACCAAGGTTCATTGACAACTATTGCATGTCAGACCCTCTGGGCATGTCATTGCATTGAATCTTCTCAAAAGACCCACACATTCTCCCCATTTTACAGATAAGAAAATGGAGGCCCAGAAAGTGACTGTTCCACGTCATACAGCTGGGAAGCGCCTGAGCTGGGCCTTGATGCTGGGTTGGACCACTCCAGGGATGTGAGACCCAGGCCCCCAACGCTGGCACAGCCCTCTCCATAATGAGGAGACATCGGGAACAGACGGGTAGCTGCTTGAAAACATGTCCTTAAATCCTTCGGCGTCCCTTCCTATCCCATGGAGATACAGGCGTCCGAGTCCCCCCAGAACATCAGCATGGTGGGAAGAAGGGTCTTTGCAGACAGAATTCAGGGCGCGGCTCTGCCTGGATCAGCACAGGTCTCTCCCCACTTCCTCCTGGAGACTTCACTGTCTCCTACTCTACTCAGCTGAATCTCAAGGCCAAGGCTATAGGATCCCCGTCAGACTCCACAAGGACAAAAGAAGGGATGGGGACCTGAAGCAGCAGTGGTCTGGAGAGCAGGGGAGTTCAGTGCAAAGAGCGGTGATTTCTCTTTAGAGACACCTGCAGCTCTGGGTCCAAATGGCACCTACTTGTGTCTACCTTTCCCTGGCTGTGTGACACTGGGTCTGCACACAAACCTCTCTGAGCCACAGTCTCCTTATCTGTAAAGTGGGGGGTAATTACTGCTGGGACACGACCTAATGCAGGTCCAGCGTCTGGTCTGGCATATAGCAGGCTCTTATTCCATTTGCCAAGTATTTCACCCTAATGCCCATGCTGAATCTCTAACCCTGAACTCTGTACAACAACGGAGGCTAACATCCCCTTTTATCCTCACCTGGATGGGAGGAAACCACTTTCAAGCCAGGAAGAGGAGCGACCTGCAAGCTCATGCATCAATTTAATGTCTCCCCTGGGGGACTAGGAGGCTTAATGTTTATAAAGTACTTTGAGATCCTGAAAGCAAAGACTTTATACAAATGCGAGATAATCATGATAATTAAACCACTGTTATTGAATATAGGGAGGCCTTATTGTTCCCTCATCCTGCAGTGAGCAAACCCCTGGCGGACTCTTTAGTATGCTGAAGAGATAATTTGCTAAATCATACACCGTTGCCCTGAAAGTCTCACCCACCTACAGACGGGGACAAGTTCATAATCAACAGTGATGCTAATGGCAGGTCTCCATCAGCATTGCACTTCCCAATTTGCAAAGCAGCAACAGATAGGGTCTCCCACTCTGTATCCGCGGGACAGAGAGGGACAGAGATGGGAAATGGTGCCTGGTCGACACCAGGCAACTTGGGGACAGATCTGTCTAAGGGCCAGCGCATGTTCCATTACTGTTAGAAAATCTTGAATCTGGAAAACATGGCGTTTAGCCTGACACCCGTATTCCGTAAATGCGAGCGCTGAGGTTCACAGAGGGAAGCGACAGGAGACAGGGCTCGAGCCAGCCCCCAGGACGCTGCTGTGCCCACTGGAATCACGTGCCCCCTCTCCTGGGACGTGGTTTGACCAAAGTCTGGGTATCAGTCCCACCCACTTGGCCAGGGCTTTGCTTGGACCCTCCATGCAAAAATATTGTTGTATTTTAAAATACTGTTTTGATTATTCAGGTGTTATCGAGGCCAACAGAGGAGGAGACAACCATCATTGAAAAAGCTTGTTTCACTCACAGATCACGAGAGGAGGGGCACACCAGGCCATGGGGTTGCGGGGAAAGCCCCAGGGTCTCTCCGAAGGCTGGGGGTGAAGGCTGGGAGCAAGAACCTTGGCGGTGCTTTCCCGTGATGGAAGCATGAGGCTGGGGGACCAGGGTTCAGATTGGCTAGCTGGCAGGATTTCAGCGGGCTCTGGGGCTTAGGGGCTATCCTTAGGTGTCTGGCACCTGGCCCTGGGATGGTCAGGGCAGATGGATAGTGGCCTGGCCCCAGCGAGCCTGACAGGGGAGCGATCTGAGGTCTGGTTTTGGTCAGTTTGCATATAAAACTCAAGCCCTGTGGGCGGTTGTTGCCCTCTCTAAAAAGCAGCTAGCCCGGGGAAGGGTAGCCCCTGGAGGGAGGGGCAGGCAGCAAGTGCCCAGGGTATCAAAGCAGCAAACGTAAAGAACACGAGGTTGTAATTCAGACAGGCTAGGCAGGACCAGAGAGGCCATGGGATCAATTACACCCATTGCACAGATGAGACATCTTATGCCAGACCAGGGAAAGAACCTAACTAGGGCTTTGTTGCCCACCAGTGGTGATCAAGTGATCTTTTAGAAATAAATCTGACTGTGTCTTATGCTGAATCCCCTTAGCATAGTCCTACTGTTTAGAATATAATCTCCAAGCACCTCAATTTGGGGACCACGGTCCCCCCAATTCTCTCCCCCCCCCCCCAGCGTCATCTCCACTCATCTCTAGTCTCATGCTAGATGCTCTAGATGTCCGGAACAATGGCTAGTCCTCTCCTGCCATGCCTTTGCCCTTATGGACCTTTGCCTCTACTTATCTCTCTAGCTGCTTAGATTCCCCCCCAGCACTCTCCGGCCAGGAGGTCATCTGGCGAGATCCCCGGAGACTGATTTTCCAGAGATTCAACTCGGAGCTTCCTTGCTCCCAGCAGCTTCGGCTGAAGCACCATGGTGGACTAAAGTTCTTGACCGTGGGCTCCCGGCTCCTCTGTGCTCCTCTACGCCAAAAACCTCCCTGACCCTTTTGTGTGAAGGTCCCTGTCCTCCACGGGGTGGCCAGTGGCTGGCCGGCAGGAAGCGCGTTCTACTCCCCCAGCAACCCCCGGCATCAAGCACGGTGGGCAGCACGGAGCCGTTCTGGAGTATTGAACCGAAATCCCAGGTTAGCACGTAGGGCTCTGAGTCCAGCGTTCCTTTCTATACATCCACACCGGGAAGTCATCCCTCAATTTCTGTAAGAGCAGAAAGGAATACACATTGGGCAATGCCTTTTCTCAGCTATATATTTTAGACCTGTGTTATAGCTGTAATTACTTTGCGCTGGGTTTCATTTTATATTTTGTTCCTTTGTTAGAGTCAGCTGGATTTTCCAAGAGAAAGAGTATCTGCATTTCCAAATCATGGGCTCTGAATCGGACTCCCCTCACCTCCTTGTGCCTGCATGTGTGCACCCGAACTTGTTTGCCTGGGTGCCCTTCTTCTCCTGCTGATTTAGAATCTGCAAATAGATATCTCCTTCCAAAACATACCTCTCCACAAAGCCAACCCACTGACTCAAGCTCATTATCTTAAGACACCTCTATGGCCAAAGGTTATGCTTTTCGGAGCTATATTAATCTCTTTGTCTAAACAGCACAGGCTTAATTGGTTTAGATCAGAGTTGTACTGTTTTGAGTAAAAGGGTGTGATTAATGTGAGCTAAAGACGGTTGGACGGGCACAGACTAATTCAGTAGCATACACAAACCTATTATCATCGGAACCGTGAGAGCTCTAGGGAAACCTGCCCCAGTGAGCGAGTTTTTTTCCTCCAGAAAAAACACAGAAACCCGAGCAGGGCTCTGGAGACCCCAGAGGAAAGCAGGGTAGTGCAGGCATCTTCCCCAGCCTCCTCAAACAATGAGGTAGTCCAGCCCGTGTCCAGGGCTACGGAGAGAGGGTCCCTGCTTCAGAAGAACTTGGATTCCTTTGGTGCCCCATACAGGACACTAAGGTGTTGCCCCACCTGGAATATGGCTTGATAACTTCCTGGCCGGGTGACTGGCTCTCTTCCCCTTGGCCCTCAAATCCACCGGCCAGCCCTCCTCCCTCGGCCCCGACCCCCACAGGCTAATCTCTGCAGATTGCCTCACTGGGCCCGCTGGTCCTGCAGAGGAGGGAGGAGGCAGAGAAGAAGGAGGTCAGTGTATTTATTTCCTGGGGTGCCCCCAGCTCAGCACTGAAACCATAGACCTTCCCTGGCAATGCTCCGTCTGGGTCTGCACAAGCACGCCTTCTTGCCCCGCAGACTAAGACAGGGGCAGCCCCAATTTCTGGCCCCAGAAATATACTGCACGATACCCATTTAATTCCTCTAGCTTATTATACACCAGCTTTGTTCTAAAGGTTTTATATACATTATTTTTTATTTTAGCCCTCAAAAACCCTACCAGGGAGGCGCTCCTCGTCCCAGTTTATAGAGGAGGAAACTGAGTCACCGAGAGGTTGAGCAACCCTCCTCAGGCCACAGGTGTACTACGGGCCAGAAGGGGGGTGCACACTCAAGCTGCCGCTCACCAGCGCCTCCTGCTGGCACTGGGGCAGGGGCGCGGGGGAGGGAATGGCAGCGTTGGAACACAGTGCAAGGAAGAGCTGGAGCTACAGGGGACATCAGGAAACAGAAAGGACCAGTGTGCTGGCGGGGGGGAGGCAAGAAATAGCTGCCAGGGGACTGGGCTGGTGGCAGTGTGACTCCGAATGCCACCCTCTGCGTCCGCATGTCCTAGTTCAACTGGGATTCGCACTCGGTGCCCACATCTCAGTGTGGTGGACCGTGGGCAAAGCCCCGGGGCTGGGGGTGGGGGGAGGGGGTTGTGCACACCCCACAGGAGTCACAGCCCCATCCTCCTGATGCAAGGGAGGGCGCACACAGGGCTCAGTGAACACAGGACAGTGGGAACAGAGGCAGCAGGGTCTGTGGCCGGCTGGGCGGAGATCAGGGCGAGGCAAGTCAGGTCCCCCCTTCTGATGCAGGAATTTAACAAGGCATCAAAAACCTCTGTCATTAAGATAAATATGATTTTAATGCAAATTTTTTAAATTCAAAATTAATGCAAAAAAGTCCATGATGAACAAAAAATCAAACTCTTACTTGATCCTACCTACAAGAATGGTCTTCCTGGTTTTTCCTTTTGCCTCAGACTGGGAGAGAGCTCAGCATGTAGGATCCCATACTTATTTAAAAATTTTCTCTTTTGGGGCACCTGGGTGGCTCAGTGGGTTAAGCCTCTGCCTTCGGCTCAGGTCATGGTCCCAGGGTCCTGGGATCAAGCCCCACATCAGGCTCTCTGCTCAGCAAGGAGCCTGCTTCTGCCTCTCTATCTGCCTGCCTCTCTGCCTACTTCTGCCTACTTGTGACTTCCTCTCTGTCAAATAAATAAATAAATAAATCTTTAAAAAAATAAAATTTTTCCTTTTTGTTCCTTCTGGATTTGGGGGGGGCATTAGTTTTGATTGAAAACAAAAATTTTGTGCATTAAATAGTATTTATCTTGATGACTGGGTTTTTCATCACCCTCTTGAATTTTGCACCTGGAGAAAATGCCTTGCCCTAGTCCCAGGCTCCGTGCTCTCTGAGGCATCGATCATGAACTTTCTTCTGTGGGCTGTGGGCGGTCCCAGGGGAAAAGTCAAGAGGATCTGCCCTATAAAGCTACTGCTCTACCCGCAGAGCAGGATGGGGGAGGAGAAGGACAAACCAGGTAAAAATGCACACTTGTCCCCGGAATAGTCCTGAGGGCTCCTCACGGGAGACTGGGAGTCTGGGAGTCAGAAAAGTCCCCTGACGTGGATTTGGAGCCTTCTTTCTGTGCATGAACACAGACTGTTCCTTCGGTTCTTGGCCTGTTTCCTCGTCCAAATTGTGACCAGATGCATGTTAAATTAGGATTAATGGAGCTCCTTTGTGGTGCACTGAATTTGAGCTGTGCACAGTAATAGTTTTCGAACACATCATCCAACCTTTCTAAGAGGTTAAAAATTATATACTTAAAGCCTTAGCATATTTGTCTGTAGTCTGAGTGATTCCAAATAGGAATGATCCGTCTACTTTGTTAAGCAAAGACTGGTGTTTAAAAAAATCAGCAATGAGCATCTAGTGCCTGTTTAGAATTCACTGGCATTTTTAATATAAACATCCAATTCTTGATAGAATTAGCTGCCCTCAGTCAGGGCAGCCCAGCTTTTGTCCTATATATTTGGGCTGGATTCTTTGCACATTACTTATTTTCTGGAAAATCTTTAGAGAGGTCTAGACTGCATAGTTATAAAAATTATTGTAATGTATTTTCCGTGCATATTAAATTAGCTCCCCAGACTGATAAAAGGTTGAAAAGCTATTATTCTTTATTCTTCAGTTTACTACAAACCTAAAGTAATCACCTTCTATTAAAGTTTATTGATTGTTCCCACTGTTAACTAGCAAGTTGGTATATAAAAATAAAACAGAAAAATCTGCCATTTCTCCCTTGTTTCTTTTCTCAGCATGTGTCCCTCGAGTGAGATTTCAAAGGACCCATGTCGGCTGTACTCTGAGGAAGCACTGAAGGTTTGGGGAGGTTTGGGTTCGATTGTTTATTTTTGTTTGCTGCTTGTTTTTGTATTTCCAAGACATCGGAGTTTCGATAATTTTCTCTCTCTCTCTCTTTTTTTCTTTTTTCAAAGGAAAAATAACAAGAGATCAGGTCTGGGAGAGAGTCCCGAATGAGAACGCCTGTTGTTTCCAGGATTGGCAAATCCATTCATTTCCCAAGTATGCGGGACTACCTACTACGCGCCAGCCAGCTTCCAGGCATATGGGCTTTAACAGTGAACACCAGACTGGGGGCTCACTCTGCTGGTATGTAGGTCCCAGTGCTGGGGACAGACACATGACAAATAATTAAAGAAGTAAGGATCTGCTCTGTTAGATGGCAATAAGTACGATAAAAGAAAACAAAGCAGAGTAAAGGAATAGAAAATGTGATGCTAACTTTGTGTGTCCACTTGATGGGGTCACATGGTGCCCAGATATTTAGTTAAAGATGATTGCTCGGTGTGTCTGGGAGGGTGTTTCTGCATGAGATTAGTATTTGAATCGATAGATGGAGTAAAGCAGATTGCCCTCCCCAATGCAGATGGGATCCTTCCAATCCATGGAGGGTCGGAATAGAATGAAAATGGGGAGGAAGGGAGAGTTCTTCCCCTCTGCCTGATTGCTTGCAAACTGGGACAGATGTTTCTCCTGCACTTGGACTAAGACTTACGCTGTGGTGCGCGGGGCTTTGGAGTCAGACAGGACTTATACCTCCAACTTCCCTGGGTCTGCAGCTTGGAGATTGCCCATCGCAGGACTTCTCAGCCTCCAAAATCACATGAGCGTGCGCTCTCTCTCTCGCTCTCTCTCTCTCTATATATATATACCTCCATCCTGTTGGTTCTGTTTCTCTAGAGAACTCTGACTAATACAGAGAGTGATGGGCATTTTTTTTTAGATCAGGAGGTTAGGAAAAGCCACTCTGATGAATGATATTTCAAATGCAAGGTAATGAGGGAGCCAGCCCTACAGACAGTCAAGCAAAGAGAACTCAAAAGGGACTCTAGGCTTAGCATGGAGGCACCTTAGCCCGATCGTGGACAACAGTCACCCAAGTGTTCTTGGAGCATCTGCTAAAGATCATACGTTGCACCAGACCCTGAGAATAGAATAATCAATACAACGATAAAACACAGCCTCTGCTTTTGCTGGGAGCTCACAGTCTTAGTGAGGGGTTGAGCATTTAAAGCCAACCTTGGGCAGCCTTCAAGTCTTAAAAAGACAAGTAAACAGGGGCGCCTGGGTGGCTCAGTGGGTTAAAGCCTCTGCCTTCAGCTCAGGTCATGATTCCAGAGTCCTGGGATCGAGCCCCACATCGGGCTCTCTGCTCAGCAGGGAGCCTGCTTCCTCCTCTCTCTCTCTCTCTCTGCCTGCCTCTGCCTACTTGTGATCTCTGTCTGTCAAATAAATAAATAAAATCTTAAAAAAAAAAAAAGACAAGTAAACAGTCACATATACAAGCTGCTACTTCCGTGTACCGTGTGACAAGTGTCAGGCTCGAGTTGGTAGAGGAGCATCACAGAACATTAGGAAAGGGAGTTTTATCTGTTTGCCAGAGTTGAATTCTGAGCAAAGGAAGACTCAGAATCATTGAAGAGTAGGTGCAGTGACCCTCTATTGGCATGACCTGCAAGGCAGATGAGGCCAATGGAGCAAGAGCTGGGAGGCAGGGAGTGGCAGAGGAAGGAACCAGTTGTAATGGGGTCGGGTTAATGGAAGGAAGTCATCTGCTGGGTGATACCCATTTGAAGGGTTTCAAGCAATGATGACATTTTGTCAGATATTTACTTTAGAAAGATAAATCTGCCAGCCAATCAGAGAGGAGCAGAAGGACAGAGTTTTGGAAAGAGTCACAGCCCTGACTCCCGATGTCCTCGTGTATAGAATGAGAGTGGTGTTTGGGATGATCTCTAAATTTGCAACCAGTTCTAACATTTGGGAACGCTAAGATATCTGTAAGTACCTTACCTGTGTGTGTTCTCTCTATGATGCAGATTGTAGATTTTTCTGGACTAGTTTTTGCTCTTACTCAGCTATGAGCCCTACATACTGATTGTGAAAAAGAAAACTTCCTTTCACCTTTCACCGCAGCTCATTTTAGTTGGCTGTGCATGCGCTCACACGAATATTTGTTTCTAAAGTTGATGTTTAATTGTTTTCTCTTTTCCTTCTCTCTGCAAATAAGTATGAGTTTTGTGCTTACTGTGCTCATTCTAAGTTACAGTTCTCCTATTAAAAATAATAATCCCACATTGAAATATTTGGGTCTAAGAAATGCAGAGGTAGAGCAGAGACAGGAGGCATGCACTTCATTTTAATCTTCATGAGAAATTCTAAAAAGGACAACCAGGATACATAAAACATTGCACAGGAGAGAGACACAGAGTGGAGCTTCCAGGACCCTCCTGAAGATGATTGGTGAGGGAGGAGTTCAGTTTGCTTCTCAGGGAGTGTTCTGGAATCTTCTACGACTCCTACAGATAAGTCCAGGAGAGGTTGGTTCCAAGACTCCAGATAACTTGATGTGTGACCTCCAGTGTTTTAGCTTTATCTTAGAGAAAGGCCAGATGATGACCCTCTCTGCCTCGAGTGTTTCATTCCGGCAGATGAAAGTGGGGGAGGTGCAGTAGCGGGAGCAGCATGCTGTCTACCAAAATGTGAGTGCCTCTGCGTTTTCACAGGGAAACCATGCTCCAGCTCAGGACTACATTTCCCAGGTTCCTTTGCATCCAGGCGGGCCCACGTGACCAGTTCCCACCAATGAAACTTAAGTAGCGGTTAAAGAGTCCACCGATGTTCTCAGTCCTCTCTTCTAGGCCATCAGCTGGGCAGAGGAGAGCAGAGCCAGCTCCTGGGAAAGACCCCGAGTCCCTGAGTCACCGAGCGGAGGAGGGCCACCCACCAAACACGGACACCACGTCTGTTATGCCAGCCCCGCATACGGTGTGTTTTGAGGTCTCTGGTTTCTAATGGGCATGAACTTCTCTTGTGCTGGACCCAGCGGGAAGGTTGAGCATCACCCTAAATAATGTAAAAGTCAGCGGGGACGCTCGTGTTTGGACTTCGGTGCTGGTACCTGAGGGACATTGCTCCAGCTTCCGGGCCTCAGTTCTCTGGCTGTCCTGGCTGGGTGATGGTGAAGCGTCCACACTGTCACTCTGGGGCCTGCGAGGTGTCCTTGCAAGAGCAGCTCGACCTTCCGTTTGCAAACGGGGCTAATACCAGTACTTCTGCTCCGGTTACCGGGAGGATTGCAGGAGCTCTTCCATCGCGAGCACTTGGCCCAGTGCCTGCCGCATGTAAAGTGGGGACTTCCATTATTTCTGTGTCATTATTATTGCTATTATGATATAATTGTACTAAACCTGCAATATGGAGAGGCGGGTGTGATGACTGCTGCTATTTCCATTTTTCGGAGGAGCATGCCGAGGAAGAAAACTTAGCTAAGATTGCGGGGCCACTAAGAGACATAGTCTGCGTTCCAGGTCCTGTGCCTCCAAAGCTCTACCCTCGCCACTGGTGGGTGCTGACCTGGTGGGTGCTGCCCAGCACCTTCTTCCAACTCTAAGCTCAGCACTGAGCGTGACTCGGGGCAAGAGTAAAACATCCAAACGAAAGACGTTGAGCTAATTGGCTTCTCCTTCAAGACAGATTTCTTTTTGACAGGCGGCGGGACACGGCAGGGACAACTCGTTCTGCAGCCTGTTGTATAAATAGGGATGGGACAAATGGCTTGGCTAAAATAAGCATAGGCCTGAAACTACTGAAACTGGAACTAAATCCAGACGGACTTTCTTTCTTTTTTTTTTTTCCTCCATTTCTTTCTCTCTTAATTATTATTTTTTGAGGACTTTTAAAAAAAAGTTCATTTCAATTTGGTTCTCTGCAGTCACTCGTTCCATCCAAAGGAGAAGCAAAAAACTTAGAGAAAAATGAAATGGAGAGGAGAAATAAAAATTCCCACTGGAATTTTAAAAAGTAAGAAAGAAGATGCATCCTGGTTTGGAGGAATTCCCTTGGAACAGTGGTTCTTGACTCCCCAAGATGGAGGTTACAGTTCATTGTAAAGTTTAGGGAGTTCAGCCGAATGGATTGGGGTTCAAGCATTGCTAATAAATATTGCTTCTTGACAGTTGAACAACAGCTCTGCCTTCTCCAGGGCAGAAAAAAAAAATAGGCAGTGACTTGAAATGACGCTTCTATATTCGTGAGGGTTCTCAGGTGCTCTGTCTGAGGGAATCCAAGATCAGAACTATCTAAGCCAAGTTTACCCCCCCCCCCTTTTGTCTATCCAGACATACAAAGCAAGCTTCTCATCTTTTCGAAGCTCTAACTGGGAAGACAACAAAACCAAGAGGTGAGTTTCTCATCATTAAGAGCATTCCAGCAGAATATGGACAACTGCTTTGTGGGGTCATCTAAAAGAAGATCCAAAATCAGGTGGCATGTTCCACTACATCAGTAATTCCCAAGCATGAGTTTCTGTGCTGGTGGCAGAACCGGCCAACGGCAGGTGCTTCTGGACGTCTCTTCTAACTCTGAAAATCCATGATCCTCACACCAGGCTCCAGATCGTGGCCCCCTGAACAAGCCCAGACTGGCAGACAGAATGGAAAATGGCTGTTCACCAGTTTTAGTAAAGATCAGATAAAATGATGGTGAGATCTGTCTGGGAAAAAAAAATAGACACCCTTTTCCTAAGTAATATGTGAAAAAGAGGAGCAGACATGACTTCTCATATATTGAAATATATTTTAGAACAACAAGAATTGACAGGGTATGGTAAGAATATAGACCAGAGAAGCCAGTCAGTGAGACTAAGTAGGAGCCCAGACACCGTGTGAGACCATCCTGAGTGTGTCCTGCTCAGTCTATCCCCAGGACCAAGCAGGTGCCTGGCATATAGCAATGGCTTATAAATATTTATCGAGTGTGTCAAAAATGACAAATAAGAAAGAAAATGCTTATTTAATAAGAGTTTAGAATAATTACTTAGTGATTTGGGAGGAAATCAATTCAGATTCAAATTGTGTTCTATGAACTAGAATAGATTCTGATGGATGGATTGAAATGTTTAAAAAATATAAATATTAGAAAAATAATCAAGTACTTATCAGAATTGCGATGGATTACAACATAATGGAAGAAATCTCAAAGAAAGGACCAGTGTCTTAGTACGTATCAAAATTAAACAGCATAGGATAAAACGAATAGAGACAACAGGACAATAGGATTGGGAGAAAATATAAAATATCATGAAAGACATATTTTATATGCTGACATTAAAATTTGTATATAACACTTATTGATAAGTAACTGGGTTGAAGGGAATAGCAGATTGCAAACAAGAGTAAACACAAATAGTAAATAAGCCATGGGACTATGCCTCTCCATCGTAATAAGAGACATGTAAATTAAAATAAACTTGAAGTTCAACACTGAAGAAATGGATTAATAAACTATGAGAATCTCCACGTAGAATATCCTAGTCCTTAAAAGTGATTAGCATAAAGGATATGCAAAAACATAGTGAAAAGTTTATGATAAAAACTCAAATAATAAAAAGTTAAATGCAAAAGAAAATATACAATCATCTTATAACTATGTGAAATATTGGAAGAATTGTGAAAACAAAAATAGTTTTTTCTTTGGAAGAGTCTGGATGGATGTTACAAATGGCATTGCTTGTAAAATCTGGATCGGTGCTGTTACATGGTATTTAAAGAAGAAAAGGGGGTTCTCGCATGTCATCTTAGATCCCCGGAATGAAGGCAAGGAACAGGTCACTGCAAGTTGCCAGGGAGCCTCAGGGCCAACTACCAGCCATTTACAGGGCAGTCGGAGCTCCCCAATCCCACTGAGGAAGCTGGTGGGAGGCAGGCTGTGTACCTGTGCGTGTGCATGAGTGTGCGTGTGCACGAGCGTGTGTGCACGTGTGTGCATGTGACTTATGCCCAGCACCCGGTCAAGACCAGCGCAGACAGTGCGTAACTGAACTGGTTACAATGCATGCATCTGAGTGTACGTGAGCTTAACGTGACCTTGACTTTACGACTTCCAAGCTAGCAACTTCCGGCAGTTGACCTAACCTTTCTGCACATCAATTTCTCCACCTGGGAAAAGGGAACAATGTGGTCTGTCTCCTAGGATTAGCAGAAATGGAGCCTATTTCTACCATCTGGCAAATATTACTTACCTGCCCTCATCTTGACAAAATTTAAACACAAAGGGATCCATTAATAAGTGCATGGTTGATCACCATAATGGCAGTGAATCATTCCGTTATGCGAGTCGGCACCCATTCTCACAGAGGACACACACGTGCACGCATGTATACATGTATATGGCCTTGGGACTGAGCTTCAGGGGTTTGATTCTTGCTCAGCCATTTAGCATATGTGTGAGCACGAGTGAGATATTAACTTCTCTCAACTTCAGCTTCTTCCTCTATAAAATGAGGATCCTAACAGTCACCTTTCCCCGAAAATGGCTGGGAGAAGTGTTAATGCTCAGTGAAGGCTGTTCGCCTTCCACTTAGCCCAGGCTTGTACCTCCTTGCTTGTTGGATGAGAGAAGATGTGGCATTAGCCAAATCGCCCTGGGAAGCAAGAAAGGAAGATGGAGAGTGGGGGACACAGGTCTCCATTTTTCAGATGTGCCTCTCCCGTCATTGCTGTGGGCCTAGGCTGCCCAGACCCCGCAGGCCCTGTCCCTGCCTCTCCACCCCATCCTGCCCGGAAGGGGAGGGGCGAGCTGGCTCCACACGGTCCCAGTGCCCTTCCCCAGCCTGGAGCTGCCAACCGTTAGCGCTCCCGGCTGAACACCGCAGCCCTAAACTGGGCACTTTTCAAACCCAAGTGCAAGTGGAGTACACGACGCAGCTTTGGAGGCTTGGCATTTAGAATCTACGCCGAGAAAGCAATGGGACAGTGCCAGGCAACGAGGAAACCCAACCATGGCCCATCGGGGGAAAATCAGAGCTTCCTGGGATAGAGACATCACTGAGCCATCAGATTCAGGGCTGAAAATGACCCCAGCCGCCTACCGGGCCCTGCTGGATAAAGAACGAGTTTACTGCTGCCTCCCCAGTACTGAGTAAATGAATAAAGAGGCTGAGAACCAGAGAGGGGAAGCAACTTGCCTAAGGCTACACAGCTAATGAGAGGCCACAAAGGTGGAGAGCCCAGGTGGTCTTCCTCTCCTCCAATGATGACCTTCCCCTTTGCAGATGGAGGCCCTGCATCTACCAGGCATAAACATAAGGGCTGGTGGTCACCAAGACAGTCAGCAGGCTGCTATTGGTCCCCCGTGGCTCCAGCCACAGCGGTACAAGAGCCAGGCTAGACAGTGACCCAGAGGCAGTGACCACATTTCCCAAGCTTCTGTTTTCTAGGCCTTTCTTCCGTCTTTCTCGTGAGCAAGGGCTTCCCAGACTCGTCTCCCAGAACCACAGCGTAGCCCACAGGAAATGCTGGCAAGCTAATGCTGCCTATTCGACAGATGAGCAAACTGACCCACAGTAGCAAAACATCATCCTCAGGATGCAACAAGCAAGTCACAGCCCCAAGCCTGGAACCAGGCTCTTCTGACTCCAGACCTGGGGACCATCTTGCTCCATTCCAATTTCAAGTGCATTGCAACCAAACGTAGTCCCTGAAAGGAGGAGACAGCAGATCCTGAGAAGCCCAGACACTCGACCCAGGCTTAATCGGCTCTGTCACTTGGGACAGGTGTACTCAGAGAAAGGCTCTGAGGCCCAGGAGAGGCTTCTGCCTGAGGGAGGTCTGCTCTGGAAGCCAGGATCCAAGAGAGGGGGTATGCACGGCCACCCTCCATGCCCCCCATAAAAACAGAGTTTATGCCTGTATTGGTGTTATGCCATATCACCGATTATATTTTTTTACTAGATTTTTTTCTTTTTGATTTTAAAAGAAATTAAAATATTTTTGTGGGTCCCTAAAAGTGCCCTGGGCACTGTCCTGATCATGCCCAGATGGAAAGATGTCCCTCCTGAGCACCCTCAACTGGGTGCAAGGTTTTGGGGGAACCAAAGAGAACCAAGGCTGCACTTGGGGAGCTCTCAAGCCTGAGGACAGGAACATGCTCTGAAATACCTACAATGACAGGTGACAGAGAGAGCAATCCTGCTCTCACACAGGGAAAGGGAAAGCTCTGAAAGGTGCAGAGGAGTGAGGGGCTCCCAGGAAGTCTTCCTGGAGGAGGCAGGCACTGCAGGTCTGAGGTTGTGGGAGGCTCCCCATTGTCCTTGAGGGAACAGTCCCAGATCCGCAGGATAGAGACTGGAGAGTGTCCTCCCAACAGGGACAAAGAATGCATTTGTTTTTCTTCCCCCCACCCCTTGTTTTGGAGGAGGATTTAAGAGAAGAAGTAAAGGATAGAAGGCGGGCAGGAAAGAAGGAGGGAAGGAGGGAAGGAAGGAAGGAAGGAAGGAAGGAGAAAGGAAAGGAGGGAGGGAGGAAGAAAG
>ML107765.1:0-16961 GCA_003697995.1 Taxidea taxus jeffersonii | reverse complement strand
GAGGAGGGAGGAAGGAAGGAGGGAAGGGAGGGAAAGGGAGAGGGAGACAGAGAGAACCCTCCATGCTGGCTGGCACCGTTATCACTCATGTTGATGTCAACATCTCTACAAAGACAGGTAGCAGGAAAATACCACCGGGGGAGCCTTTGAGGGCGCGCAGCGGGGTCCTGGGTAATTACCATGGCCTAGTTATTTCTCTGGGAAAGGAAAAAAGTCCAGCACCCGATCTGCTTTTTTTTTTCCTTCATAGGTGAAGTTGAACCTAAAGCACTGTAATTTTAATCAAATCTTTCCCGTCTGCATGTAGTGTCTCTGAGAAGTTGAAGATTTAAGTGTATGTTGTAGGGCTCGTGGAACTGTCCCAGCGGGGGAGGGAGAAAGGGCAGAACGGCGGTAATTATGCTACATTAAAGGTATTTTGGTTGCCAGGGAAGGATTTTTTTTTTTAATCTCCTCTTTCCCTCATTGACGGTTTGGATGATGTCATGGACAGGAAAATAAAAAAAGGAGGGTGGGGGAGCATAGCAGTCAGCAGGGTAAGCAAGAGGGAAAAAGATGAAGTTGCAATATTCAGTGTGGGTGCAGGTTGGGACAGTTTGGTGAAGGGGAATGTGATGCTGTGATGGCCATTGTCCAAGTGGAGATGGAGCCACATCTTCCCCCCAACACACACACCCACACTCGTGAATCCCAAAGCCAAAGAGGGAGCACAAGCAAGGGGAGTGAGAGATGGAGAAACAGGCTTCCTGCAGAGCAGGGAGCCCAATGCAGGGCTCCATCCCGGGATGCCAGGATCATGACCTGAGCCAGAGGCAGATGCTTAATGACTGAGCCACCCCGGCTCCCCGACCCTCTTATTTTAGAAGAGATTTAGACGTCGAGAGGAGTTGGGAAGATAGCACAGGGCTCCCGGGGTGTCCCACGCGCAGATCCCGGAGCCACCAACTTCCCGCCTGTGGCTAGTCGGGTCATCACCATGGATAAAGCACTATTGGCTTGTGTTTTTAGAGTTTTAGAGTTTGAGGGGAGCACTTAGCCCCCACACATAATGCCAAGTTTTATTTTTTTAAAGGTTTTACTTATTTATTTGACAGACAGAGATCACAAGTAGGCAGAGAGGCAGGCAGAGAGAGGAGGAAGCAGGCTCCCCGATGAAGAGAGCCCAATGCGGGGCTGGATCCCAGGACCCTGGGATCATGACCTGAGCTGAAGGCAGAGGCTTTAACCCACTGAGCCACCCAGGCGCCCCAATGTCAAGTTTTAGCACTTACTAACTGCAAACGTTCAGGCATTCAGAGATCTCTTCAGAAGCTGAGTCAGGCTGTCCAAGCCCAGGATGTCACTGTCCCTGGAGCTGGGTGTCAATGAGACACCCAGCAGAGGAACGTGGTCCCTGGCCAGCTCCGACCTCCAACTATGTCACCTGAGCCAGGATTTCCAGAAGAACTGACGCCTCCATGGATTCTGATCTGAAGCAGGCATGCACGGTCTCGCGTGTTGGTTGAACAACATGCTTTTCCAAATCAGCACTTCCCACAGAAAGACTGAGTCAGCTCGGACCAGGGAATTGCAAGGGAGAAAGGGATGGCTTCTTTGTTGATGAGGCACTGTCATCTTATTCAACAACTTGAGAAGAAGGTAATTCCATTCCAGGAGGGGGGAAGGCTAAAAGGACCGGTCACAGACATCCTTAGCTCTGACATCTGTCTCAAGTTCCTCCCTTGTGTGCTCAACTCCACACTTCCTGTCTGCAGATCCCAGTCGTGCCCAACCTCCCAAGCTCAGCACAGTGCCACCTCCTGCGGGAAGCCTCCGTGGGTGCCACCGGTCCTCTTGCCTGTTGCCTGTTCATGCAACACTTAACCTTACACGGTATTTCACACCTGCCCCCTTATGCCACAGTTTGCTGGGCCTGGCTAATCTCCCAAAATCATTTCCTAGGTTTGCCATAACAAAGACCACAAATAACAGAAATTTGTCTCAGTGGTGGAGTCCAGAAGCGTGAGATCCAGATATCAACAGAGTTGGTTCCTTCTGAGGGCTGTGAGGGAGGATCCCCTCCAGGAGCCTCTCCTAACTTCTGGTGGTTTGCTAGCAATTTTGGACGTTCCTTGGCTTACAGACACATCACCCATCCCTACCTTTCTCTTGGTGGAACATTCTCCCTAGGTGTGTTTCTGTCTCTGCGTTCACATTTTTGTTTTGTTGGGATTAAGACCCACCCTAATGACCTCATCTTAACCCGATCATCTGCAAAGCGTCTATTTCCAAATAAGGTCACTCTGACAGGTGCCGGGGTAAGGAGTTGGACCTCTTTTGAGTGACCATGATTTGAACCACAAGATCTTCCCTGCTTCGCCCATGCTTCAAAATATGTAGGCCCCATTTTTATGCTTGTTCTGCAGCTCACAGGATCTAGATCTGCACTGGACAGGTAGCAGGGGCTTAGGAAAGGTTTATTTTACAAGCTAACTATTCACATGGCCAGTACTGAAACACCATTACAAACCAGTTGAAAAAAGAGAACATTGTATCCAGCCAGATGGACTAGGAGACACTGGCATTCTGGGAAGTTAACTCAGAGCAAAATCTTCTTCAGAAGACAGAAAGACCTCTCAGATGGGGTCGCATTAAAGCCAGTATTTAGGTAAATAACATCTCCTCACAGATAACACCAGCTGACTCACTGATGTAGTCAGTAGTCTCTTGTCCCTTGTCCCTGGACAAATGAATAAGGAAATCTACAGTGCATTAGCCAGAGCCTGCTGGACTAAGCAGCAGGGAAAGGAGATGGCAACCTTCACCTCCCCCATGAGGACTTCAAACATCTGGACAGAGAGAAGTTGTGAAACTTACCCAAGCCAGTCAATAAGAATGTGGTAGTGCACCTGACCACTATGCTAGGCTACAAGGAATGATGAAAGACTAACCCTGGGTCATGAAGCAGGAAAAAGAATAGGCTAGGTGGCAAGGAGAGGAAAAAGCAGCCTAGGGAAAGGAAGAGCTTAAGAAAAGTTACAGTTGCTGCAAAGGAATAGGATTGCCCAGACTCTTGGCTGAAGCAGAACCCTCTGGAACACAATGATGCTTGGTCCGTGTGCCTGCATGTCCAAAAGAAAGGTTCAAGCGCTGGGCACGATGTTCTTGCACTGTCCACAGCCGACCCAGCCTACAGCACCTGAGGTGCGTCCACCCTTCTTTATCATCTGCAGGACCTGAATGAGACCCAGGACCATGCTTGGCAAAATGAGTCCAACAGGGAGGTCTGGAGGGTCCTGTCCCTGAACCCATCTGAGATGTTGGGTCCAAGCCTAAACAACTACAGATTCTGATAGGAAGAAATTAAGAAAAAAAAGAGAAAAGAAAGAGCCCTCCTGTGGAGTAGCCAATCCGGAGAAAGAGGGCCATCCATGACTCCTCCTGCAAATTGATAGGAACTTTCTCACCATTGACAGTGTAGGCAGCTGGCCCCATTGTCTGCCTCTTTACAAAATCCAATATTTCCCCTTCTGTTATTCTTGGCACAATGACAAGAAAGGAAGAAATAAAAGTTCCCCTTTTTAATGAAGCTGTTGAGGATTTTTTTTTTTTTATCAAAATTGACATGACCATTACCATTTTGATTCCGGCTCCAACACAGGAGTCACATAGCAACATGCACCTCTCCATGGCAACCTTCCCCACTCTTCACACAAAGACAATCTTGACAGTTTAACATTCAATAAAAAGTACTTTTAATTAAAAGATGACTAAGAACTGGCAGCACAAAAAAATACATTGAACACATATTTTCAACTGTTGCTAACACTCACCTATAAAGGAAACTACCAACCTAAGCGTGTCTTCAGAAAAGAATGGTCATCTGCCTCGAATGAGACATGGAAAGATGCGTTGAGTCCACCCAAAGATATTAAATTCCATCCAACAAACCTTTAATCAAGTGCCTGCTAATGGCGAGGTTTTATCCCAGGTCCCGAGGGCGGATATTGGAATGAGGCCGTGAGAATGCGCTGCATGAAAATGACAACAGTCATGGTAGCCGGGCTCTAATTACCGCCGCCTATAGAGGGTTGACTGGGTGCTAGACACCACACTGAGTGCGCCTGTGTTTGATTTCACGTCGTCCTCCCAGCTGTTAGTTCCCTCATTTTTCACATGGGGAAACTAAGCCTCAGAGGTGATCCATAATGTGCCCGAGGCCAAGCAAGAGAGCCATGGTGGAGTCAAGACCTGATCCCGGAGACCATGACTATGGCAGTGCTGCCATCCTGCCTTGCTCCTCAGAAGGAAGTGGAAGCAGCCAGTATGGGAGGCATGAGCCACATCGCAGGCATCAGAGCAGGCATCTTGGAGGCAAGCACTTAATGTGTGTGTGTGTGTGTGTGTGTGTGTGTGTGCGCATACGTGTGCCCACGCATGCGTGTGATGGCTCCATGTAAGGTCTTGGAAGGAACAGGAAAGCATGGTGGTTCGGGACGTGGACTCTGCCTGGCTCAAAGCTTGACTCGACTACTTACTACTTGTGCGATTTTAGAAAAGTTTCATTTCCTGCAAGCTGTGCCTCGTGACGCTCTCTCTCTATTACAAGCATAAAATAAGTTAGTGTATATAAAGAACTTAGAAAAGTGTGTGGCACAAAAGAATCATTAGTCATGTTCATATTGTTGTTATTATTATTATTATTATTTTGGCTCTTTCTTCCAAGTGGTAGAAGAGAAGCATTAATAATATTCTGCTTTAATTAGAGAATGAATTGACTTCATCATGAGAACCTGCCTTCTCATTCAGTCCTTTTGGAAATACCATGGCCAGACTCCGCTTGGAGCCAGATCACTTGAAATGAATATTTTTGGCTTTGGACCGGATAAACTATTCCAGGTGATAGGAACAAGAATTCATTCTTTTTTATTATTATTATTTTTTTAAACATGGTGGGTGCAGGGTCGGTCACTGGAATATTTAAAAAAGGTGAAGGACTGGGTGCCTGAGTGGCTCAGTGGGTTAAGCCTCTGCCTTTGGCTCAGGTCATGATCTCAGGGTCCTGGGATCGAGCCCCACATCGGGCTCTCTGCTCAGCGGGGAGACTGCTTCCTCCTCTCTCTCTCTGTCTGCCTCTCTGCCTACTTGTGATCTCTCTCTGTCAAATAAATAAATAAAATCTTTAAAAAGAAAAAAAAGATGAAGGACCATATAGACAAAGTAACCCCAAGATAGGCCACCATGGGGGCTCCTTATTCCTCATGTGCTTATGGGAACCCTGTTATTGTTATTAGTGGGAAAGTAGTTACTCAGAGTTTCCAGAGAACATCTAAATACCTTATAACTCCTTCTGTTATGGTACCACTAAAAGCATTATTGTTGTAGAGCCATTTTTGAGATTGGAAACCCATAACAGGTCTGATGAAGAAGAAATGAGCTCAGTTTTTGATAGGTAAGGTATGAGGGACATATGGGATCTTCAAGGAAAGAGCTTGTCAAGCAAGAGACAGAAAAGTGCTCATTTATTGGGAGCACCATGGGAATCCCTGGACACCAATGGAGTGGTGGGAATAGGTGCAATTTTGGGGGCGCTTGAAGGGAAGTGGAGGGAATGACTGGAGATAGTGCCTAGGACAAGGCCAGCATCCAGAGGAGGATGGCAGGAGAGGACATGGAGAGATGAAGTCAGCCTGTGGAACCTCAGGGGCCTCTTCTTCAAACCAGTCCTGACGCTGGCCTTGCATGCAGGCTGCTCACTCACAGAGGTTCATACAACATCTTTGGATGTTCTGAGCTCACGACCTAGAGCTTGGACTAAGGCACTGGCTGAGTGTCCACCAACACATAAAGAGATTTTCCTTCCACACTGTGGAGAAGTCTGCAGACTGCAGGCAAAAATTCCCCATGGGCTGCTTTCCAAGCAAAAGAGGGGCCATGTTTAGCAGAATTTCATAAGATCAGGGGTAATAGAAAATGGTCACTCCTCTAAGATCAGGAACGGAACAAGGATGCTTGCTCTCACCGCTTCTGCCCAACACAGTACTGGAAGTCCTAGCAGGAGTGATTGGCAAGAAAAAGACATAAAATGCATTCAAATCAGAAGGATAAAAGTAAAACTGTCACTATTTGCAGATGACATGATATTATATATAGAAATCCTTAAAGACTCCACCAGAAGACTATTTGAAGTAATAAATGAATTCAGTAAAGTTGCAAGATACAGAATCAATATAAGAAACTGATCATATCATAGACCAACATAGCAAAGCATGTGACCTAAAAGTAAAGATTTGACCTTCCATGAATAAGTCCTTTAGCCAATCTCAGTGTAGGGAACATCTCTGAGCTGCTTCTCACATCTCCCACTGTCCCCTCACATCTCTGAGCTCGCTCCTTCCTTCCCTCCTCCCCAAGCCACCTTGTCACCCCCAACTAGACAATAGGGATGAACAGCACACCCAGAAAGCTGTGTCACTTTCTAGGCAGGACCCCATCTCCTGGCCTGCTCTGGGGGTTCCCCTTTCGTGCCTGAGGGTTGTGGGCTTTTCTAGCAGTATCTGCAGCTCTGTTTTTCTTAGCATCTGATGGTTAATTTTATGTATCACATTGACTGGGCCATGAGGAGCTCAGACATCTGGTCAAACAGGATCCTGGGTGCGTCTGTGAGGGTGTTTCTGGATGAGAGTAACATTTGAATCCGCAGACTGAGTAAAGCAGATTGCCTGCCCCAGCATGGGTGGGCCTCATCCAATCAGTTGAAGGCTGATGAAGAAGGAATTTGTTTTTTCAAACTGACTGTCTTCAAGTTATTCCCTGCCCTTGGACTGGATTCAGTCTGGAATGACCCCATCAGGTATCCTGGGTCTCCAACTTGCTGACTGCAGATCTCGGACTTCTCAGTCTGAGCCAATCAGTGCCTTATAGTAAATACATATACAGACGGAGGTATAAGTATATGCAATATAATCTGATATAACCTCTCTCTGTATATATTTAATATATTTAATTAATTTAATTTAATATATTTAATATTTCTGTGTCTGTTGGTTCTGTTGTCCTGGAGAACCCAGACAAATAGATGAACACAGTCAGCATCACCAAATATGTAGATACACTTACAGCTGGCGTTGCTATAAAACCATCTAATTTGTGGTGAAAAGGAGGGTTAGGGCCCCGCATCCAAAAATGTCATCAGTAATGCCTTATAAGAAGAGAAGCCCCATTTGCGGGGATGAAAATGTTAGGAACTTCATAGAACTAATGGTCGTACAACATTGCGAATATCGGAAATGCCACAGAATTTTCCATTTTAAAACAGTTAACGGTGTTATGTTATGTGAATTTCATAACAGTTATGTGAATTTTAAAACAGCTAATGGTGTTAATAGTATGTGAATGTCACCTTAATTTTTTAAATAGATAAGAGTTTTTAAAAATCATAGTGCTGCTTTCTGTTAAATCCTTGAGAAAGACATGAACGCTGCCGTCGATACGCCACTTCACTTAGTGAAAAGCCTGCAGTTTGTGGGGCACAGTGGGCATGGGGAGGGGTGCTGTAGGAGTCACTGGGAGTGCTGTGAGGCATTCTCTGGCATTGGGGGAGGGGAACTTATGCGGATGAGTGTGACTCCGTGCACATGGGGCTCAGGGAGCAGGAAGATGTGTGAGGGGTGTGCATGGGCGCTGTGCTCCCATGCAGTTCCGGTCAGCTGGGTCCTGCATTGTTTCTGCTTCCACTTACTGCTCCCCAAATGTTTCTCAGGGATGAAATCACACATATGCAAACACGAAATCCAAGCTGGGCTCAACTGTCCCTAACTGTTAGATTGTATTGGTGCACATTGGTGTTTTCAAAACGAGGGTCAAGGCAGGACTGACTGTGTGGTCTTCTTTGACTCTCTGCACAACCCCTTGTACAGAGGAGAAAACAGAGGGTCGGAGAAGTCCTCTTGCTGGCCCAGCCACACACATAAGAACAGACTCAGGAAAGAGATTGAAGCCTCTCATTCCTTAGCTGCTGTATTTCTTCTTCCCACTGCTGCCTCCTTGGATGCACAGAGAGGTGAGTAATCCTAGGACTGTGGCGCTAGACATGGTGCTGGGCCCATCTGCAAAGCCAGAGTTCTCCCCTCCTTAGCCAGGAGCCTGGAAGAAGGAATCTCAAAATTATCAAAACATTCTGGTAACCCAGTTGCCATTATGCTTCCTAGGGAGAAGAAGAGCCCGAGGGTCAGAGAGATGACCGTCCTTGCCTTAAGGTACGCAGGAGCCTGGAGCTGAGTAGGAGATTCAGTACAGGCATCCTGACTCCATGCCTGTAGATTTCCTGTTTGGGAGGAGTCTGTGAGTTTGTCTGCCCCCTACCCCGCCCTGTATCCGCGGGACCTCTGACTCCACTCCCCTCTGAAGTCACTTGGCCCTTAAATTCCCTCCAAAGGGCAGTGTCCCCAGCAGCACATCCGCTTTGCACTGCCTGTCCCAATTAGGAGCAATGGCCTTGAGGTGAGCTTTGAACCTGTGCCTTCAGGCTGGGAGGCAGACCTCCCTGGCCGCCTTTCCAATCAGAGGCAGCTGTCCCTTCGGCTCGCCAGTGTCACAGCGTAATTGACTCTGGTTTGAGAGCATTGTCTTTATTACCTTTAACAGTCCCGTAGCCACTGATTGCCTGCGCTGATGGCTAATTTAATTTCTGTCAATACAGCACTGAGTGGCTTTAAAAGAACCATTATCCACAAGGGCGGTGCTTGCGGGGGAATGTTAGGGGCTTCGCCAAACACAGCGCTGGCTTTCATATCGAGGTCACAGCATGTTCGAAGCTGCAGGGACCGCAGCGGTGTCTAGCCTATCCTCTCAATTTGCAGATGGGACAGCTGAGACCCCGACTAGGTCTGGACTCTGCCCAAGGTCTCCCGGGAAGGGACCACCTCTCTCGTTGCAGTGGTATGAACTGCCCCGTCTGTCCTCCACTCTGCACCCAGAAGGACCTAGAAAAAAGGACTTGTTGGAGGCTCTCGTTTTCCTGTTTAAAAGTTTCCGATAACATTGTGTTCTCTGAGGGACACTGTCTGGCCTCCCAGGGTGGTCCCTGCTTGCCTATCCACCCTGGTGGCCCCCCTCCTCCACAGTCCCCTTATGTCCCTGGCCCAAGCACATGAACGGGCTCCTCTGCGCTCACTGCCTGCTGGCCTTCTGAACCTCTGTGCCTGCCTCTCCTACCGGCAAAGTCCCTTCTGACCTCGCCGACCCCAACAGTTCCTCTTCATTTGTGAGAACACAGCTCACCTTCTCTGGGAAGCTTCCCATTTATTTTATTCATTTAGTCAATCATTGTTTATTTGTGGAAAAGCTACCCGCCGTCAGACACAGATTAGTGCTGGGGCGAAAAGGGTGAGCAAAGCCACACAGGGTCCCTGCCCTCACGGAGCCTGACAACCAAGAGGGGCACATGGTAATGAAGCGGCCCGCTGACTGTGGGAAGACGCCTGAAGAGGGAAAGCTGACCCAAGAGAGGCTATCTTGGGGGAGTAGATCTGGCTGGGAGGGTTTTCTCCTTCCTTGACTACTTGTACCCCTTGCATCTGTCACTCTGTGCTCATAATTCTGCTCACAGGTGAGCTCCATGAGGTCCAGTCCAGAATTCAGGGCTCCATATATGTTTGTGGGATTTGTGGAAATTTTTATTTTCTTTATTAAAATACTATCCAGGGGCGCCTGGATGGCTCAGTGGATTAAGCTTCTGCCTTCGGCTCAAGTCATGATCCCAGGATCCTGGGATCGAGCCCCGCATCGGGCTCTCTGCTCAGCAGGGAAGTCTGCTTCCTCCTCTCTCTCTGCCTGCCTCTCTGCCTACTTGTGATCTCTGTCTGTCAAATAAATAAATAAAATCTTTAAAAAAAAACACTATCCAAATCCATATGGCAACATTGAATGCCTAGGGTAACAGGGACTTGCATATTATAACAGCTGAAAAATATTTTCCAAATGACGATATCATCCACTGGAAATTGTTCAAGGCTAGTCATCACGTATCATTTATGACATCTACCCATCCTTCTGTTTATCCATTCATTCATTCACCCATCCATGCCTATACATTCATTTACTTCATCATCCAGCCAGACAGCCAGCCATCCCCTATCCATCTACTGAATAAGCACTTACTGGTCCCTAGTACACACCAACCCTGTGATAGATGCTAGGGAATGTAAGGGGAATCATACCTCGCTTCTTCCTGGGTAATTATCTTCAAACCTCCTTCAGATCAATCCTTCCAAGAATCTCTGCTCCCTTCTGGGGTAAAGTGAGGTGTCCTTGTCCCACTCTCTTTACCATCTCCCCCAAAACCCCATTTCTCATATTCTCTGCTAACGTTGATCATGATACTTAGTACAGGATCATATCAGCTTGAATACGCTTGTATTTTACGTGAAACTGGGAGCTCCTCTGTCTTATTATCATTACTTCATTAAAGTAAGGGCTTCATCTGTATTTGTGAATGATGAATGGATAAGAAAAAGATTAATGTGAGTAAATCAACACGGTCTTTCCCTTTAACGAGTGAGCTAAACAGGTAGAAGCCAACACCTGCACAAGAAATAACAGTGATGAAGCTACATTAGAAATGGACACCGACTTTAAGCCCTGAGACTCAAGGAGGGATGGGCATTCCAGGCCCAGAGAACAGCAAGGGCAAGGTCTGGCACATGGAAAGCACACATTCGAAAGGAAGAGGCAATGCTGTCCATATGAACTGAGCTCCAGGTATAGGAGAAGCTGCAGAGAGACAACACTTCAGAACTTAGACTTCCCCATACAAGTCAAAGGCATTTTCTTTCTTTTTTTTTTTTTTAAGATTTTATTTATGTATTTGACAGAGAGAGATCACAAGCAGGCAGAGAGGCAGGCAGAGAGAGAGGAGGAAGCAGGCTTCCTGCTGAGCAGAGAGCCGGATGCGGGGCTCGATCCCAGGATCCCGGGATCATGACTTGAGCCAAAGGCAGCGGCTTCAACCCACTGAGCCACCCAGGCGCCCCAACATTTTCCCTTTTAAATAGTTAACTGGCATCCTTCCCATGAAATCTTAGACCTGACCCCAATTAAGTAAGTGATAAAGTGGACTGTCCTGAGTTATCTTTTATATTATGTGCAACATAGAAGGAAGCTGACAAATGTAAACAATGAAGTTATTTTGACAGACCACAGACTTGAAAGTTGGGATTATTAACCCATTTTATACCAGCCTCCCCCACTACCCCCCCCCCCAGGAGAGGAAAATCCCAACCCTTATAAATAGTTGTAAATGGTAACAGGTTGTTGGCTGTTTCAGCAGCCCACCTTGCACACTTAGGAAACTTTTCAACTAAATGCACTCTGAGGCTCCTAAGAGAAGTGAGAAATTTTGTTTCTATTTTGAATCTTAACAATATTTAACATCTAAGACTTCATAGTTGCTAAAAGGAATTATGAAATGAATGGGCTTCTCTGTTCGTAATTAAATTACATACATAACATACGGTTATGTAAGATACTGTGGTGATGGTATCTCCCTGTTCCATAGCAGATTCTTTCAGTAAGGCTGTCGACAGACCCACATGCTGGATCCATCTCACTCTAGTCCATGTGGATACAGAGGATGGGGCAATCCAAGAGAGATTCAAGAAGGAACTGGGGGGCATTGGGTTGTGTTTGGGGTACCACGTGTGAAGGAGTTTCCAAGGCACCAAAAAGAGGTGTTTTGAAGTTGTGTACACAAACATCCCTTCCCAAAATTTCCTCACTACACAAATGCGGTTCCAGGACAAGTTTGGAAGGCCAACCTACACGGAAGTTCTTCATGCTTCCACCGGGTAGGAGGGACACCGAAATGCTGGTATGCACACAGACAATGCGGTGGTTGAAATGGAAACCCTGGTTTCGGGAAGGACGGTTGCTTTGGTTCAAAACATGCTGAGCCTGAGCTTGGTGTTCTAGACAAGCCTGGATGTCCCACAAGACAGATGAGTGGCATATCTGGGAGTCAGTCATAATTGAAAGGTGGGTCTGGAGTGCAGGTGAGAAGTGGTTGGTGGAGAGAGAGATTTGAGGGTCTCTGGCTTTAAGGTCACCTTCATGGGTACAGGATGTTAGGACGTGGACACACCTTTCTGGGAGGTACAATTTAACCCACTACACATGCTGTCTCCTTGATCTCTGGGAAGATACACTGTTTCACCAGCCATAGGGGATCAGTCTCGGTTGGTTCATCATGATAACAATGACAGACGCATACCCTCTCTTCAGTTTCTCTTACCCATGGAGGTGAGCAGAGCAGCCAAGAGACATCAAAGGTATTCTGCCGGGGCTGCTGGGAGTGATAGAAGCAACATGGTTTTTGTCCCTGTACCTCATCTCTGCTCCGGACGCTGGTGTGAGGACACACACCTCAGGCAGAAGCCGTCCTTCAACCATGAGGAGGAAAGCCAGCCCACAAAGGGCCCAAGATGGCATCACTGATCAGCAAAGCGATGCCAACTTCTGGTCACCTCCAGACCTGCCTAACTCTTCATTAATGTTGCTGTTCTTTGGATGTTCTTCTACTTATGAGTGAGTATGCCTCAACTGAAACACAATCCAGACCTAAGGGAAAATGATGAAAGAAGAGGCAGCAAAATTAGCAAAGAACATGCCCCCAAGAAAGAGGAGAAGGTGACATCCCAGAAGCCAAGGAGAGAGAGACTGTGGAGGAGGAAGTCAAGGGTTGGGAGGCCAAGTGAGATGACTAAGAAAGGCGAGCAAGCCCGGGCTGACAATGGAGGTGAGGGCCTGATGCCTTACTTACCCATGGCCCCTGGGAGCTGCCAGCCAGGCTCTTGGAAGACCACCCATGGTCTGAAGGGAATGATGTCAGTGGTTCAAGAAGAATGAAGGAGTAAGAGCAGGCATGAAGAGGAGGAAATAGACTCCTTCTCAGAGGGGGAGGGGGAGGCAGGGAACACTGCAGAATGAGAAGCAAAATCATCAAGGGGTCTGTTGGAGGGGTGACAGATGAGAGGGGAAAGCATGGGTTGGAGGGGAGGATTTTGAGAGGACTCAGGAGAATGGGATAGTGCAGGACAGCGGCTATCTAGGGGAACAAGGAAGCTGGCCAAGGCAGCAGGGCTGGGGGGCTGGAGTGAATCAGGTGCTTCTCTGTGCTCCACGTTCCCCACAGGCAGGTGGCGAGAGGAATCTTCTGCCCTCTTCGTACCTACTTCTCGTCAGCACCTGGCGATGTTTACATACTCTGCATAGAGAAAGAGAAATTGCCTAGCTGTTCATCTCTGTTATGACACATACCTTCATGGAGGCAGAAGGGAGGAAAACTCACCAGTGACAGAGAAACTGGAGAAATACCCTGTCTTTCCTCATCAGGTAAGACGGATGTCACAACAGAGAATCAGCCGTGGCCTTACGTCTGGGCCTGCAAACCCGCCATCGAGCAAAGCAGAAACTTCTCTGGCTGACTGTTACGGAAAATAAAAGTGCTCGTAGTGTGAATTCTGCTGTCAGTGCGGTAATATACAGGTGGATGTTTGTAAGGAAGGAAATATCACCCGAAAAAAATCTCCAGGTTGATTATATATTGGCAGTGTCTCTGGCTTGGGTGAGCTACAGATGCCTTTTATTTATGTCTGTGTATGCGTGTGCATATATGTTTAATATTTTAGCACCCGGGGGGGATCTGCCATTTCCAGATAACAATCCGGTTTTTCATTGCCAAGTGAGATAACCAGAGAAGCCAGGGTGACCTGTGCTTTTATGACAATGGTTTCTACCTATTTCCCCTTTACCCAGAAGAGGACCCACATCCAACAAATCATGCTGCAGGCAGGAGGTGGGCACCAGCATGGCAGGAGAGAAAATCTACAGCCAGTCCAGTTCCCAGAAAAGTAATTTTCCATGTCATGCATCAGCTCTTCTTCATCCTTCACTGGGAAACACCTTGCAAAGAAAAGATGAGACAGTGACCTTGAAGGAGGAATATTAGCATGTGGCTGAGGAGGAAGGAGGAAAATGCTGGTCCCCGCATCTCCATGTCCCTGTTTGGTTTTGAAGACTTCAGACAACAGCATCCCCTCCAGGTCCCTTAGAAGGCCCACAAACTACCAGCCCACCTTCCTCCGCCCTCGGTGAGATCTCTCATGGCTTCTTGAAATAACATTTATCTAGTGAGACAAAGTCCCTGCTGATGTTGAAGATGAGGTCCATGCCAGATGTTCAGTCAGGTTGAGCTTCATCCATCAAACATGAATTCCAAAATATTCAAAATATTTCTTAGAATATTCCTGATTGAATGTTGATAGGGAAACAGGTGGGAATCAGTGGCAGCTCACTTAGCCTGGGTGAGGCCCGATGGGAAGCAGTCGCATAAGCACAAGAGGGGAACACCAACATGGTGTCTTGGAGAGACGCCCAATAGTCGGAAAAGCAGATTCCACACAACTTAGGCAAACAGAATTGGAGGTGAAGTCCATGTTCCAAAGGGACACAGGTGGGAAGACAGAGCTGGGAGAGGCAGGTCAAAGCCAGCAGCCTAGAGAACAACTCGATTAATTACAGAGACAGAGACAGGGACCAGGTGGCAATGATTTTGGCCTGAGCCACTGTGTACTTCATATGTTCTTATGGGTGTTATAATTTCACCAGTGAAGAAAATTCAACTCAAAACAATAGGAGAATCAAATCAGATCTAGAATCTACTCTCCCAAAATGATGCTACATTCTCAACCTAATTCTTATAATTATTATGTATAACTTGACTGTTTCTGGAAAGAGTTTTCACTAGTTCGTTTTAAAAGATGCAGCTACAAGAGAATCAGAAAAGAAGTAAGTAATAAAGGACAGAGAATTGCACTCAAAATCCAGGACAGGTATGGTTATGGCGGTGATGCACTGAATTTAATTAAGTGGGAGTTTCCTGGCAATCAAAGCGAAAAGGGAAACAAGGTCGGTCACAAAAATCTCATGGTCCGGTGAAAGTTTCAACATAGCAGTCAACAGCGAGAAAAAAATGTACTCAGCATTAATGTTCAAGGGGAAGTTGATCGTGGGACTTTTTATGCAATAAGCCATCCAGTGAATACTGTCTTTAATAAAACTTTTATAGAAGATGCAGAAATATAAGTTTTCACCCAAATTTTATAGGACCCTATATTAGAAGCTTAGATGGAAATAGAGCTCTCGAAGAGTCATAGGTCACACAGCCCTGGGCTCTGGGTTAGGTGCATCATACAGTGTACACCTCTGTTTTCCAACCACATTGAACTGAGGTTGCCCAAGTATTTGCCCCATTTCCCTCCCCAAATTTCAAGGAGAAAGTTGCTTTGAGGAGAGCATTTGTTTTTTTATTTGTGTTTGTACCCCAGTGCCTCGCACAGTGCTGGGCACACAGTAGGCATTTTATAACAGTGTTGGACACAGGATGGAATTTAACCCCTTAACAGGACTCAGGCTGGCATATATCCTAGCCCATACAAAGAGGTAATCTGTGTGTCCTGCTGCCCGGATCCCTAGCATGATCCCATTTCTGGGCTTTCTGGAAAAAGGATTATTCAGCCTTTTCTTCATCCCTGTGAATGCTTCCATGTCCTTCCGGTATGCTCATGCTGCCCTTTTGTTATGTAAGCCAGAGTCAGCTCCTGTGGCTCTAACAGGTTGTGTGACCACAACAGTGCTATGCTTGCACCAGACCCTCTCCTTGTCTCCCTTCACAACCCTCACTGGCCTTCAGGCTCATCTAAAAACCAGTTTACAGGCACTGACTTCCTATTGACCATAGCCTGTTATTTCCAAATAAATGAACTCCCTCTCACGCCACTGAGCCACACGCCAACCTGTGTATATGCAGCATAAGCCAATCATACTGCGACCTCTGTGACATCAGCTGTTGCTGTTGATTGACCTCTCCAATCGCAGGGCATGTGTAGGTGCATGTAGGTGCAGGGTATTGGCTGAAAAAATACATTGAGATCATTTGGTTATGGTTCCTAAATGTGGGACCACAATGCGTTGTCTGACAAAACCAGCTGTGACATCACTTTCTAGAACCATCTGTGCGGCCCTTGACATGTCATCTACCCACCTTGAGCTTCCTTTGCTTTATCTGCCAAAAAAAAAGTTATGCCCTTTGTTCTTTAAGTTCTCTGCAAGCTAGAAAAATATCTTCCTGGATCAATTCATGGCATTTCCTTAATACTTTGACCCCTGCCCCACTGTAAGCCAAGGAACCTAGAAAACCACCTTCCCAACACTGGCCCTTCACATTATGCCCCTTGATATGCTTCAGTGTCCAATATATTGTCTTAAAATGCATTTTAGTACTGGCAAATACTTGCACTATTGTCATGTTTCTATAATATATGACTCCAAGTAATCCCTTGAATTGGAGATCAAACTGAGTTTGACCAATAAATACATAAATGTCACTAACATTTTTATTTTCTTTAAGGTTTTAGTTGATTGTTCTTTCATTAATCATAAGAAGCTGAAATGATTTCATGTCAAACCCACAAGGCTTTGCAAAAGGAAGATAGAGGATCGTACTCAGAACACTAGGCTGATTCACAGGCTGCATTTCCAGCCCGATTCTAACTCCAAACTGTTTCTGCTGGGTGTGCCTTTTCAATGCTCATAAATCCAGAGTATATAAATCACTTTAATTCCCTTTTCTAAATAAAATTTCCCTGTTAAGGTCATGTTTTCAAACAGGACTTCAACCTCCGTAGATTAACCATGGCTAGAACTGGAGCCAAGAACTCTAAAGAAACTTGAGCCAAATCATAATGTGTGCTGAATTTTTATAGTCACATAAATGTGTATAATAAGCAAAATAAAAATGGAATTTGGTTAAAGAGATTGAACATTGGGCTCATTCTGATCTCCTCCCTGTAGCAAAATCCAGACAGGGTCAGAGGTGTCTTCTTTTCTGGTGATGGGATCATCCAAATCGTCTTCAGTTGGGCCAG
>ML107764.1:18437-35007 GCA_003697995.1 Taxidea taxus jeffersonii | reverse complement strand
TTCACTGGCTGGCATGATCACTCATAGTTTTGGCCCATGTAATTCAGTCTTGGGTTAGCCAGACTTCTTTCTCTGGCCCTGGATTTGTTGGCTTCACACAGGGCATGTCGAACTCACCCAGTAACTACTGCCAGTTGATCTGATCTGATGGCAGGGGCTGATGATTGCCATCGGGCTGGATTAAAGAGAGTCCCAGAGCCAACCCAAGAGGGAGCATGGAGTTCAGTTCATTTTACCATCAACTCATTTAAGGAATCCGGGGCCCTCAGAGCCTGTTGAGACAAGGCAGATGCCTATGCTGCCCCAGACAGAAACACAGGGCAGTTTCAGAATTGGTTATTTGGAATTTGGTACATAGCATTGTCTATAAACAAGAGGAACTTGCCTGATGTGTTGTCCCCCACCCAGTTCTGGTTTCAGATCAGGGCAAAAAAAGAGACGCGTTCCGAAGGAGGCCAGTTGTCATAGAACACTGTGTCACACAGGCTTATGCATTTTAGGGTCAGTGCCGGCGCAGCCCCTCAAGAAGTGAGTCTCCGTTCAGCCCCCAGAAGGATGAGAAGCAGCTGTATTGCAAAAAGACTATCCGGCTTGAATTGAGGGATGTGGGTGCAGATCCACCCACACTGTCACTGTCTCATGCTGCCTCGCTCCGTGAGTGCCTGGCACGTACTAGGTGCTCAGTAACAGCGTTGTCTACACTTCCGGAGGCTAGATACTCTTGTTTCTGTGTTTCAGAGCGGCGTGTTACAGTTGCCTAACTTGGGAAGGGTCTAGAGAGAGCCAGCCAGCCAGACCCAGCTGTGGCTCCTGTCACCCTGGGGACGGCCATGGTGGGTGCGGCAGCTCTGGCTGGCTGACCAGGCCTCCTTTCTACTGTGGCCCGCCCAAAGCTATGTTTTCTGTCAAAGAGGATGGCCTTCTGTGCCCTACTATGCTTTCTAGCACGTAAGATGTGCTTTGTAGACACGAAATGCTTTCTTTTAAGTCTTTGAAGTCTTAAAACTTTTAAGTCTAAGAGAAAGCACCTGGGAATTTTCGCTCTACGGAGCTTTGGTCACCTCCTGCCATGGATGGTCCTGCTGTCGTCCCCTCCTGCGGCACCCCCACTTCTACCCACCACACACCCCCGCAAGATTACTTTCTACACATGAAAATGAATACAGGAGTATGGTACATAGCATGTGACAAGTGGACACCTGTTACCGAGAAGAGAAAAGGAGAAAAGTATGAGGGGACAAGGGGCCCTAAGGGGGGGAACGTCGGGTTGTCAGACCCCAGTGAGGAAGCAAGATTGACTGAAACCTAGCACAGGTGAGGGGGCCTCGTTGTGGGTTCTGGGGGCAGCACAGGGGACACAGCCAGTGTGGTGGTCGGGCGTGGGGGTGTGGATTCATGGGGACAGAAGAACCGAGGGCTGGTGAGGAGGTGGTGCTTAGAGAGGGAACTGGGCTGGTGGTGATTGTTGTTATTGTCATCATTATTATTATTCTTAGCCCTGACCCATTGCAGACTAACATTTTTGTAAAATTTCATGAAATTAAATTATTGGAAAAATGAAAATTTAAAAACATGGGAGCTAAAAGCCCAGGGTTTTATTATTAGAGCCATATAAAGTATCTTACCAGATTCCTGTAGAAGCTTCTGAACATTCCTTTACGTTTGTTTTCTGACGTTATTGCTGACTGGGGATGCAAGCCCTGGAACCACATGCCGAGTTGCGCTGTGGGACCCCTTGTCAGGACGTGGCCCGTAAGCAAAAGCAGGGTCCATTGGAGCATTTTGAACACAGGGAAGAGCTGATCTGTCTTAATGATCTATCTTAGGTTTAAAGAGAATCATGGAGAATCACCACCTAGAGGGTGTTGTGCAGGGGGGAAGGGGGGGAGAGGCAGGGAGACAGGCTGTGAGACTTGCTTGTCTTATGGGCAAGAGAGGAAGGCAACTCAGACCAGGACGGTCACATTGGGAGAGGTAGAAAGTGGTTGATTCTGGATATATTTTTAAGGTTGAGCGTGCAGAATTTCCTGGTGGGTTGGGCGAGAATTGGAAAGGGAGAGATAATTCAAGGATGACTTTGAACTTTCTGCTTGAAGGACATGAAAGCTGCATTGCTCTCAGCTGAGACTGGGACAGGCCCAGCAGGGACAGAACAGGCCAGGGGGATCAGGAGTGCCATTTTGTATATGTCCAATTAGCCCTTCAGTGCATAGATCTGGTCGAGTGTGGAATGTGTGAACATCACAGTGTTACCCAAAGACCTATGTCTCCAAGTGGAGCTTGACAGCGACAGGGAAACCTAGCCTTTCACCATCCAAGACAACATAATCACTGTTTAAAAGAGCCCAAGGAGGTCAGCTTAGGGGTTTCCATCTAGGATCTCGTTCTGACGTTAGTTCTTCCTCCTTCTTTTTTTTTTAATCTATGTAGTCACAAGTAAAATGGTCACCTAACTTCAAAGCCACCAAATTTGGTTGATTTCAAATTCCATGAGGCTGCAGGACTGATGAGGATTTAAGAACACCTGGGTGCATCACCTGCCTCCCCTTTGGGGGCCGGAATTGATCTGGCTTCTCTGATCGCAAACGGTTATAGTGTTTACTACCCGACACACACCAGCTCTTGATAGTCTCTTATTTGGTGGTTCACAGACAAGGTGTCAGAGTATATAGCGGTCAGGGGTCTGGGTCTTTAAAATAAGTGTGTAATATACAGGTGCTCACCACACGACAGCACCTGAAGGGAATGCATTAAAATTTTACATGTGATTATTTGCATAGATTGTAAGCAGTCTCTTTCCTTTTTGTGCTTTTTGGTGTGTTCAAAATGTGTTCTGCTTAAATAATCAGCAACGAGAGTAAGCACGTGTTAAAGATGCTGAGCACCACAGCCACGTGACCCTGTCCCCTGTGCCCCCTCCCCCCAGCTCACCATCTGCTACCTGGACATGCTGATGACCAGTGAGGAGCGCCGCAAGCAGCTGAGGGACCAGTACTGTTTCGAATGTGACTGTTTCCGATGCCAAACCCAAGACAAGGTATGTGGCGGGGTTTAAGGGGCCAGCATGGAGCATCTCACAGGCACCATCCCGGTGACCTCTCAGAGAACTCTGCTGTTCTTTCATTAATCCTCAAGGAAATGACTCTCAGTGCAGAGTAGGAAAGGGAGGTGGATAAAAAGAATGCGTGGTGGGACATATGTTTTATCTCCTTGAACCTCTAGCACCCACGAAGCTGTGAGAGGTTTAATCTCAGGTAGGGATCTACGGAACTGGATTCTGGCAAGAAGTAGGCATTAAACGTATAATGAAAAGGACACTGAGGGCCGGAGCGCGGGTAGAGCATACAGCGGGGCGTCGGGGTACGTTATGGCTGTGAAGCTCCTGCTCAGTTCGTGAGTCGTTCCTAGTTATTTCCTTAAAATTTGGTCTGTAAGGCTCTTTGCCACAACGCTTATAGCAGAGAGACATCACTTATCTCTAGCAAATTTTACTCTCTGAGAAAGGAAGAAAAGCTAAAATGAAAGCCATAAAGACAATGAATGAACTTAGGTCAAAAAAAAAAATGAATGAACTTTTCTCCTTTTATTCATGTGCTTTCCTCATATCGAACCTATTGACTTTTAGTTTGCACACAATCGAGTTATCTGAGTAAATCTTACTTTTGTAGAGTGTTTTGCCTTTGTGGGAATTCTTTTATAATCACTATGTCATTTAACTCAGTAATTGTGAATTAGGAGATGCAACTCAGAGAGGTTCAGAGGTGTGCCTGTGGGAGAGGGTAAAGAAAACATGGCAAAACCAAGCCTCAAACTTAGATCTTTTTTTTTTTAAGATTTTATTTATTTATTTGTCAGAGAGAGAGAGCGAACGAGCACAGGCAGACAGAGAGGCAGGCAGAGAGAGAAGCAGACTCCCTGCCGAGCAAGGAGCCCGATGTGGGACTTGATCCCAGGACGCTGGGATCATGACCTGAGCCGAAGGCAGCCGCTTAACCAACTGAGCCACCCAGGCGTCCCTCAAACTTAGATCTTTGGACTGAATCTAGTCCTCCTCCCTCTCAACTGTACAGTCCCGTGGTCTCTGGTACCAGCAACAATGGAGAGAGGCTGCAGTTCTCACTGCAGGAGCTCAGGGACCTTTTGCTTGTTCTACCGAGGCAGGAATCAGTGAACACAATGAGTTTTTGGTAAAAAAGAAATAAATGCACTAAATGGGAAAAGTTGGATCCACCGCTAATTCCTGCCCAAGATTCAGTCCACCTTAGTGTTAGCCCTCTTGCGACAGCCACTCGTGCCGGGATTGTAGGGGATCCCCTGGGATTTCTCCCCAGACCGTCATTGACCATCTTTTCATGTACCTGTTGGCCATCGGTATCTCTTCACACCTGTCAGCACGGCTAGACTCAGAAAGATAAGAAGTAACAGGTGTTGGTGAGGTTGTGGAGAAAAGGGAAGGCTTGTGTGTGACGTGTTGGTAGGAATGCAAACTGGTGCAGCCATCATGGGAAACATTATGGATGTCCCTCAAAAAATTAAAACTAGAACAACCGTATAATCCAGAAGTTTCGCTTCTGGGTATTTAACTAAAGGAAATGAAAACACTAACTTGAATGGATCGCCACATCCTCTCGTTCCTTGCAGCATTGTCTGCAATAACCAAGACATGGAAACCATTTTCAGTGTCCATCCATAGATGAATGTTCAAGAAAACGTGGAGTACATCCACTGGAAGATTGTTCGGCCACTGAAGACAAGAACACGGATGGACCTTGGGGGCATTATAGTAACTGAAATAAGTCGGACAGAGAAAGACGAACACAGTGTCTAACACCCACAATTAAACTGGACGCTCTCAAGGCCCCTTCTAGCTCTGTTACCCCACGTTTCTCTGAAACGTGTCCTAGGAGCAGCGAGTGGGGGATACCCTGAGATGAGAATAGAAACGGGATTCCAGTCAGCTCCTCAGTTCTGTTTTCAAGTTTCGATTCACCCGAGAATGTCATTCTATTCAGTCACATAAGTGTCCCTCCTGAAATCTCTGTATCACAGATTTGCCTTGAGAAAGTAAGACCCGGTGAAGCCGGCTTGGTGCATCCCCCAAAGATGACGAATTCAAAACTCCTGAAGTCGTCAAAATTAAATTTACTTTGGTTCCCACGTTTAAAGTTTTCAAGATTATTTGACTGCTTCTCTCGGATCCCGGGAAATTCATCTCAGCAGGGTTCTGGGTCGGGCGGTGTTCACCGGGCGCCGTCTGCGTGTTGCTGGGCCCACGTGCTGTCCTGCTTCAGGAGGGCAGGCTCTAATCGGCACGTGTGGAGTTTTGTGTCGTTTCTAGTCATCAGCAGCTTAGTTGCTGGAAGGAACAGAACTTACCTTCTAAGGGAGGTTTCAGAACAATTTGACTTCTCCTGTGGTTTGCGCAGGTCAGAATCCCAGGCCACAGACGCAGAGTAACAGACGCACAGGAATCGATAGTGTCTATAAGTTTGGGGCTGGCACACAGCGTGCTTCCTTGGATGTCACCTGCTTTGTGGCAAGAAAAAGCTGTGTTTCCTGCCCATGTCACTTTTTCTTTCCTAAAGCCTGATCCTTCTTCTGAAACGCGGTGTCTGTCCTTTTACCAGCAACGCCGTTGCCTCGCCTCACTCCTGGATTATTGAAGTAGCCCCTGGCCCTCCATGTCCCCTCAATCATCCGTCCTGCACCCTGTCCTACAGTAAGTTTTCTGAACCACCACAGTTTCCATGTCACTGCTTTACTCGGAATTTTGGAAAACATTTGTCATTGGCTTTAATCTTCAAGATAAAACTTCAGACTCTTAGCTTGGCATTCAAGGCCATGACCCCAAAGTCCAACCTACCCTTTTTCCCTTCCTTCCTCTTCTTTCCCCAATGTGTTCTGTCTCATCACACCTTCCCACCACTCAGAAGCCTCTGATGCGGCTTCCAGGCACACATCCATACACATCTCTCTGCATATCAATATAAATATGTAAATGTAGGCAGATGAGTGCGTATGCTTTAATGGCTATAAATTTTATGTTAATTTGTAAAATAAGTGACAGGAAATAAGACAAAAGCAAATCAGTGCCCCAAAGGCCTTCTGTTTGATCCTATAAAGTGACCAGAAACCAATCACAAATTATTCTAAATCTCCCAGCAGCCAAGACTAAAGGATTGATTTCAGAATTTACAGTAGCCTTGAGGCTGGACACACAAGGGTTCCTCAGCTGAAGCCCAGTTTTGGGCTTCCCAGTACCGAGACCAGAGCCACTCCAGAGGGTCCCACACGATTCCGTGGCAGTGTCCTTAGCAGACTTCCACAATTATTTAAATAGCTGATTTTTTTATTATATTCTTCAATGTGGCTGATAGACATAATTTCAGATTGTAACTTAATGAAAGAAGTAACATGAAGGGTTAAAATTGATATACGCTTGGTTCCTACCTCCCTGATGGTTTGCTCCCTTCTAAGAATAAAATTTACACTATAGAGAGGGAAGCAAGGACTGCATATCCTTCAGATGATCCTTCATTAATGGTATGTCTTGCAGCTTTTCAGTTCTTTAATTTTTGTTTAAGTGTTGCATGCTTACAATTTGAAAAATCAAAGTGCTAGAAGCCAGTTCAAAACACGAGTATACTTTCCCTTTCCTGCTCCCAAGATGACCCCTTTTGGCTTCTGGGAGCTAAAGCTCCCTTAATCACATGCTAGGGATGTCATTTGCTACTGGGTTGGTTTAAGGACTATTTTTCATTCTTAGGATCTCAAGTTCAGTTTTTCCCCGTATCTCCCAGTTTATGTTTTGTTTCTCCCTATCCTTGCTTCATACCTTCATATTCTCTCCTCCTGAATCCTCCTCGTTACTTACCTTTTTGAGCATCAACATCATACTCCCAAGAGTGTTGGCCAGTCAGAGCCACAGCTTATCCACTGGAGTGAACTCATGTTCTGATCTTTGATTTTTTTTTTCTAGAAGACTTTTTAAAAATTAACATATAATGTATTATTTCATTGATCTTTGATTTTTGTTGGTTGTCTTTCTTAGCATCACATTTCATGAAGTGGTTTAGAATTTGATAATGCAAGCTCGTTTTGTGTGGGAAGTATTTTGGATTTGCTCCTTTCTCTGCTTCTGTGCATATCCCCTCTCTCTGCTGGCCATGCACTGGCCTCTCCCAGACGCCTCAGAGTCATGGCATTTGGAACCAATGGGCCACAGTGATGTCGGGGCTGTGCGGACCCGGGTACTTAGGTGATGGACATCTTGGTGCTCTGTACCAGGCCCAGAACTTTCTATATATATTTAGCCTAAGGGATGAGGTCATCAGCCCTGTGTCTTCAGCCTCTTTCTATTAACAGATATCTCATCCCCTGGCTTGAAGCCTTAAAGTGGACTCATCTCACCTTTCTCATGGGAAGCCTTTCTAGTCCATTCTAACCATGGGGACGGAAGGCCCCCCTGCTGCTGCCTGCTTCCAGAGCCGAGGCATCAGCTTGGCGTCTTGCTTTGCTTTTCTGTTCGATTCTTGGTCCAGAGAGACTTTTTTCTTGTTTTTGAATTAGTAAAGCTATTTTTGGCTTCTCTTTTTCTCTTTTACTCACCGTTGCTGTGGGGTTTGGGGTAAAGGGGGGCACTTCAGAGTCTTACAGCATCTTGATTGGATGTCTATGATTTGCTTTTCAAGCCTGTAAGTGTGAATTCAAGGCTTTGGAGGCAAAGAGAAGAGGTGAGGATAAACAATCTAATTCTCCTGGGGGCTTCCAAGTATGTGTGCACCTTTTACCCAGTACCAGCCTGTCTGAGATCCCTGAGAAGGATCTAGAACCTTTACCACAGGGCCTTCTGTGGAGAGCGACTTGAACAGAGTCATTCTGGAAATCTATCCCTTCTGGAAACAGTTGAATAAATGGCTCTGTTGGGGGTGGGTGTGGGAAGCAGGAGTGAAGCCCTAGTAAGCCTCTCCTTCCTGATGTTACAATGCTAAGTCCATTTCCTCTTAATCTCTTCCATGGGAATGAAGCTGTTAGTTATTGTCCTTGGTAATTATTTCAGCCCGTGTTTGCAGATCCTCTTATGTAGCATGGAATTTCCTCTCTTTGGTCCCTTCTGAGGCTCCCTGACATTGTGCATTATGGAGCCCAGAAGTGGCCTAGACCCTACACGGGGATGCCTTCCAGAGGTGCTGTGCTCAGGTCCTGCAGACGCTGAACCTCGACGGGGCTAGTCCGTTAAACTCTGGTAAGTGGACCGCAGACTCAGGAGCGAGCCAGGGAAGAAACGGAGATTCTCTGAAGAAGTAATCAAGGCAGTGTTAGAATTAAAGCTGTAGTCAAAGGAAAGGAGAGTTCTCTCCCCAAGAAGAAGTTGATGGTAACTTGAGTCTATTTAAAACACGAGCAATTACTTAAAGGTCATTTAGTAAACCGAGATTTTTTTCTGCTGCCTTCTTCCATTTTGCTAAATTAATTGTAAGCAGAAATGCCTGGTGGTGGGCCGATGAGCTCAACCAGCTCTGAGTTGTTTCATATTATAGGTTTTAACAGCCTAAGTGGAGCGGGGGCCCTGTCTCTGATATTTTCATCGTAACGGGATTACCTTACCTTCAGGAAGATTTGGGAGGGGCTTGAAGAAATGGTGTGTGTCTGTGAGAGAGAGAGAGAGATGAAGACAGATTTCACGGGGTCCAAGCCCACCATGAGTATTATGGTCCAAGATATGGTCCAGATTTCACGGGGTCCAAGCCCACCAATGAGTATTATGGTTTCGTGATGGTCCAAGCCCATCATGAGTATTATGAGTGTTATCTCTGCCTCGCTTCTCCAGACAACAGAAGAGAAAGCCTGACCCGGGGTGAGCGCAGGGCCGGCTTGGCACGAACGCTCCAGGGAGGAAAGGAGTCGGTTGACTCCCTGACCGCACCATCCCATCTGCGGTCTTACCACGAAATGGGAGAGGCTCCTGGGCTCGCTCAGATGGTCCTGGTCGGACGGCCTACAGGGTTGGCCCGGGAAATAAACAATGTAGCTATTGTGTCTCCGTGGAATGTGCTGCCAGCCGTGTGACAGCCCCGCCTTCTCCCCACGCAGCAGGCGGCTGTGCTCCGGGCTGTTTCGGGGTGCTCTGGCGCGTTCAGAATTCCTCCCCAGGGCAAGAAGAGGGTGGCTCCGCAGTTTGTGGTGACAGGAATTCTCTCTTGCAGCCATTCCAGTTCTTGCACAAAAACGCTTTTCTTTCTGCTTGTGGTCTGCGAGAGGCTCCGGCTCAGGGCGCTGAGGAGGGGCTGGTGACAGCTGCTGGGACACAGACGTCCGTGTTCCCGTGTCCCGGGCACCGTACTTAGCCCACCACGGGGCGCGCCGCGTCCAGGAAGTGCTGGAGAAGGAGTGACCTTTCTCAGGGAATGTTCTATGTTAGGATGGCTGCTAGAGCTTTGGGGGCACGTCCCTCATGCTCGGTGCTGGGCTGAGTGATTTGTACACCTCGTCTCATCCAGTCGCCATGACCCGAGGAGGGCGGCGCCCTTATTCCTGTTTCACAGATGAGGTAACTGGGGCTCTTAGCTGAAGAGGCCATAATCTTTACCTCTCCACTATGCTGTCTCTCTCATTTTATGAATAGCAAATATACTCTTCCTATTTTTTAAAAATTAAAGTATCCCGGCACCTGGGTGGCTCAGTCAGTTGGGCGTCTGCCTTCGGCTCAGGTCATGATCTCAGGGTCCTAGGATTGAGCCCCACATCGGGCTCGCGCTCTCTCTCTCGCTCTCTCTCTTCCTCTCAAATGAAAAAATAAAATCTTTAAAAAACTAAAATAAAATTCAAGTCTCATTTTCATTCAGTAAAATTCACTTTTTTTTTTTAAGATTTTTAAAATTTATTTATTAGAGAGAGAGAACACAGGCAGACAGAGAGGCAGGCAGAGGCAGAGGGAGAAGCAGGCTCCCCGCCGAGCAAGGAGCCTGATGCGGAACTCGATCCCAGGACGCTGGGATCATGACCTGAGCCGAAGGCAGCCACTTAACCAACTGAGCCACCCAGGCATCCCAGTAAAATTCACTCTTGTTAAAATGCATGCGGTCTGCAACCACCACCGCTACTTAGAAAGAAAAGTCCCATCCCGGGGCGCCTGGGTGGCTCAGTGGGTTGAGGCCTCTGCCTTCGGCTCAGGTCATGATCTCAGGGTCCTGGGATCGAGCCCTGCATCAGGCTCTCTGCTCAGCGGGGAGCCTGCTTCCCCCTCTCTCTCTGCCTGCCTCTCTGCCTACTTGTGATCTCTGTCTGTCAAATAAATAAATAAAATCTTAAAAAAAAAAAAAGTCCCATCCTCCCACCAGATTCCTTCCTACCACCTTGAAGTCTGCCTCTCCCCCCACTTCCAGCCCCTGCTGATTTCTGATGTACTTTCTGTCATTGCAGCTTTGCTGTGTTCAGAACGTCCTATGAGTGGATCCAGACAGTCATTCGATTCTAGGTTCCTTCACGTAACATTACACATTCAATATGCAGCTGTGTTATTTTACACACACACACGACTCTCTAATCTCAGTACTTGGCTCCTTCTTATTGCCAAGTAGTGTTCTATTATGTGGCTCTTGCACAGTTTATCCATTCACCAGCTGAAGGACATTTGGTTCTTCTCAGTGGTTGGTGGTTATCAGTACAGCCACTGTAAACGCTCACATACAGGTTGTTGTGAGAATATAAATATTCATTTCATCTGTGTAAATAGCTAGGAGTAGGCTGTTTGGGCTGCATAGTGAGTATATGTTTAACTTTATAAGAAACTGCCGGACTGTTCTCCAGTGTAGCCAGACCATTTTGAACTCCCACAGGCAGTGAGTGAGAATTTCAATTACTCCACATGCTTGCCACTTGATTTTGTCAGCTTTTCTTTTGCTTGTAATCATTATTGTAATCCAGTAGATGTGTAGTGATATTTAAAAAAATGCTGTTGGTATTTTGATAGGGACTGCATGAAATCTGTAGATTGCTTTGGATAGTATAGACATTTTGGCCATATTCTTGTTCTTCCAACCTATGAGCATGGAATGGCTTTTTCATTTGTGTGTGTCATCTTCAATTTCTTTCATCAGTGTCCTGTAGTTTTCAGAATAGAGGTGTTTTAACTCTTTGGTTAAGTTTATTCCTAAGTGTTTTATTATTTTTGGTGCAATTGTAAATGGGATTCTTTCCTTATTTCTCTTTCTGTGGCTTCATTATTAGTGTATAGAAATGCAACAGATTTCTGTATATTGATTTTGTGTCCTCCAACCTTACTAGATTCTCTTACCAGTTCTAGTAGTTTTTGGTGCAATCTTTAGGGTGTTCTACATATGGTATCATGTTATCTGCAAATAGTGAAAGTTTTACCCCTTCTTTATCAATTTTGATGCCTTTTATTTCTTTTTCTTATCTGATTGCTGTGGCTAGGACTTCCAGTATTATGTTGCATACAAATGGCAAGAGGACATCCTTGTCTTGTTCCTCAGTTTTTCACCATTGAGTATGATGTTGGCTGTGTGTTTTTCATGTATGGTTTTTATTATGGTGAAGTATGTTCCCTCTAAACCTACTTTGTTGAGGGTTTTGATCATGAATGGATGTTGTACTTTGTCAAATGCTTTTGTTGCATCTATGGAGATGATTTTATTTATTTGTTTGTTAGAGAGAGAGAGCAAGCGAGCATAGGTAGACAGAGTGGCAGGTAGAGGCAGAGGGAGAAGCAGGCTCCCTGCCAAGCAAGGAGCCCAATGTGGGACTCGTCCCAGGACGCTGGGATCATGACCTGAGCCGAAGGCAGCCGCCCAACCAATTGAGCCACCCAGGCGTCCCTATAGTTTCATTTTTTGTCATGTCTTTAATTTAGTTTAGTATCAAGGTAATGCTGGCCTCATATAATGAATTTTGAAGCTTTTCTTCCTCATCTAATTTTTGGAGTAGTTTGAGCAGAATAGGTATTAACTCATCTTTAAATATTTGGTAGAATTCACATGTGAGGCTGTGGTCCTGGACCTTTGTTGGGAGTGTTTTAATTACTGATTCAATTGCATTGTTGGTAACTGGTCTATTCAAATTTTCTGTTTTTCCTGATTCAGTTTTGGCAGGTTATATGTTTCTAGGAATTTATCCATTTATAGGTTGTCCAATTTGTTGGCACATAATTTTTTATAATATTCTCTTATAGTGCTTTGTGTTTCTATGGAGTCATTTTTATTTCTTTTCTCTCATTTCTGATTTTGTTTATTTGAATCCTCTCTCTCTGATAATTCTGGCTACAGGTTTATCAATTTTGCTTATCTTTTCAAAAAACAGCTCCTTATTTCATTGATCTGTTTTATTCCCTCTTTTAGTTCCTATTCCATTCATTTCTGCTCTAATCTTTATAATTTCCTTACCTCTACTGGCTTGGTTTGGTTTGTTCTTTTGGTAGCTTCTTTAGATATAAGGTCAGGTTGTGTATTTGAACTTTTTCTTGTTTCATGAGGTGGGCCCGTATTGCTATGAGCTTCCCTCCCACAATAGCTTTTGCTGCATCCCTGAGTTTGCACCATTAGGCTTCATTTTCAGTTGTCTCCATGTATTTTTTTAATTCTCTCTTTGAGTTCTTGGTTGACCCCGTCATTGTTTAGCAGCATGTTATTTAACCTCCATGTATTTGTTCTCTTTCCAGATTTTCCTTGTGGTTGATTTCTAACTTCATGGTGTTGTGGTTGGGAAGATGCATGGAATGACTTCAGTCTTTCTGAATTTGTTGAGACTTGTTTTTGTGGCCTAACATGTGATCTGTTTGGGAGAATGTTCCATGTGTACTTGAAAAGAATGTGTACTCTGCTCTTTAGGATAGAATGTTCTGAATATATCTGTTAAATCCCTGTAGTCTGATGTGTTACTCAAAGCCACTATTTCCTTGATTTTCAGTTTGGATGATTTATCTGTTGGTGGAAGTGAGGTGTTACAGCCCCCCCCCCCCCGTTACTGTATTACTCTCCACAATTTCCCTCACATTTGTTATGAACTGCTCTATGTATTGGGAAGCTCCCATGTTGGGTGCATAAATACTTACAATTTTTTTTCTTCTTCTTGGATTATTCCCTTTATGTTTATATAGTGCCCTTCTTTGTCTCTTGTTACAGTCTTTGTTTTAAAGTCTGGGTGGCTCAGTGGGTTAAAGCCTCTGCCTTTGGCTTGGATCATGGTCCTGGGGTCCTGGGATCAAGCCCCGCATCGGGCTCTCTGCTTGGTGGTGAGTCTGCTTCTCCCTCTCTCTGCCTACTTGTGATCTCTGTCTGTCAAATAAATACATAAAACCTTTAAAGTCTGTTTTGTCTGATAGAAGTATTGCTATCCGGGCTTTTTTTTCACTTCCAGTTGCATGCTAAATGCATTACTTCACTTTGAATCTGCGTGTGTCTTGAGGTCTGAAATAAGTCTCTTGTAGGCAGCATATGGACGGGTCTTATTTTTTTAATCCATTCTGTCACCCCCTTCTCTTTTGATTGGAGCATTGAGTCCATTTACATTCATAGGAATTATTTTTTTATTTTATTTATTTATTGGGGAGAGAGAGAGAGAGAGAGATCTACAAGTAGGCAGAGAGGCAGGCAGAGAGAGAGAGGAAGGGAAGCAGGCTCCCTGCTGAGCAGAGAGCCCCACGTGGGGCTCAATCCCAGGACTCTGAGATCATGACCCAAGCCTAAAGCAGAGGCTTAACCCACTGAGTCACCCAGGCGCCCCCATCCATAGGAATTATTGATAGGAAAGTACTTCTTGTCATTTTGTTACTTGCTTTATAGTTGTTTTGTAGCTTTGCTCTGCAGAACCTGGTGTTTCAGGGGTGTCTCCTGTGCCTTGCTTGTGCAGTTGGGGGGACCTCCGGCAGCCTGCAGCAACTCTTGCCGAGCCCTCCGCGTTTAGGGGGGTGGATCTGCAGAAGCACGCAGGGGCAGGGTGTGCTGTTGGCAAGCTCGGTGGGGAGTGTTGGTGCTGCAACTGGTTTTTGCAGGTGTCTGTGTGTCTAGGCTGGCGGGCAGGGGAGGGAAATGGCACCAGCTCCTTTGTTCCGGGGGAAGTCTTCCAAAGGTCCTTACCCCCTGCAGCACAAGCTCTGAGATTAGTAAGAGCTTAGAAACCTCCAGTCTCCCTCCTGTAAACCCTAGGCATCTGCCGAACCACTGCTTCTGGGCCGTATCCCCGCTGGGCCGTCTGTCCTAGCTCTCAAAGGACAGGGACTCAGTTCGCTGTGCCCTCGAGGCTCTCCCAGAGGCACGCCCACTGATGTTTAAATTCCAGGTGTTAAGCCCCACTGATGGGGAGAACTTTGGATGTTAGGGCCCTCTAGTTTTCAAAGCCAGGTGTTATGGGGATTCATTTTCCCCATGCAGGTCCCCTGTGCCCGGGGCGGCTTGTGTGGGAGTCAACGCCTCTTCCCTCTCTGTGACCATGGGTCCCTCCCTCTCGTGAACAGTCTCCTGGGTCTGTTTTGCTCCCAACTATGTCTCTGCCCTTCTTACTCTTCTCCTGGCCTCTTCTCTACATTAATTGGTGGAGAGTCTGCCCTGCCAGTCTTTGGGTTGTTTTCTCATTTACACTGATATGGGTGCTATCTACTTGTATCTGTGGACCTGTGAGTTTGGGATCCCCCCACTCTGTCGTCTTTCTGAAGTCTAGAGTTCCTTACTCTTTTTTTTTAAGGTTTATTTATTTTAGAGAGAGAATGTGAGGCAACTGAGCAGTGGGACAGACAGAGAGAGAGAGAATCTTAAGCAGATTCCCTGTTGGGTGTGGAGCCGACATGGGCCTCGATCCCAGGACACTGAGATTATGACCTGAGCCAAAATCAAAAGTCAGACGCTTAACCCACTGAGTCATGCAGGTGACCCAGAGTTCCGTATTCTTTACGCAAGCTTTGTTTTTTTTGTTTCTATTAGATGTATGCTTCATAAATTACTTTTTCTGTCTGTGGCTTATCTTTTCATTTTCTTAACAGTCTTTTGAAATCATAAGTTTTAATTTTGACATAGTCTACTTTTAGGTAATTTTTTTTTATGGATCAGTCTTTTGATGCCATATCTAAGAAGTGTTTGCCTCATCGAAGAGAAGAAAGATTTTTCATCTATGTTTTCTATTAGACATTTTATAGTTTCAGGTTTTGCATTTAGGTATTTGATCTGTTTTGAGGTAGTTTTCTTACAGTGCTCATTTTTTGCATATAGATGTCCCATTTTCCCAGTACCATTTGCTTAATCAATATCTTACTTATGGCAGTAGGATATTATAGACAGTGCAGTTAGATAGAGGGGTGGGTTCTAGTCCTCAAGCCTGTACTTGTAACTTCGGTGACACTAGCCAGAGAGATCAAATCAAATCTGGGTGGTGGGTAGCATGGCAGCTCATTCAGTGGAGAGAGCACGTGCTCTGAAGTCTGACCGTCCCAGGTTCTGTTGTTTCCTCACCATTTGACTTTGGTAAATTTCCCTGTCTTCTTCTTTGTTCACTCTTGTGAAATGAGAGTGATCTATCAGAAAGCTGCTTTGTGGGTTCAGTTAGATGAAAGCTTCGGTTGGGAGATTGTGGATGCTCAATGGCTGCCATCATTGTTAGCCAATGTTCCGGGGACAGAACAGTCTATACGTGGAGCTCCAGGAATTATAGCCTCCTGAGTTCCGATCATTTGCGGATCAGGGTCCCTGAACTTCTCATAGAATCTTCTTGGTAGCTTTTTAAGTCTTCCTGCTCTAACTTTTCATACTCTCCGCTTCTCCCCATTTTTTTGTTTCTAGTGCCTTCTGTGTGGTTTCTGTAGTCACCGTGTTGGATGTTGTGTCGTCCTTGGCATAGGCCCTCTCCCTAGCCTGGGCTCTCCCTCATGAGAGGTGAGCTGACTTTTGTCCAGACTTTGGGGGTAAATCACTGCCCTTCACCTCCACTCACATGGTGCTGCTCCCTCCCACCTGCTGTTGGTGACGTTGCTCACGCGGAGGGTACTCGGGGGCTGCAGGTAAAGCCATGGGGGCAGGTGCACCAGGGAGCTCTCAGGCTGAGTAAGAAGGCAGCAGAGCCGTGTGAGTGGCACCGCATAGACTCACGGGCCAGACCGTTCCTCCTTCCCCTGGACAAAGTAAGGGTCATCCTGGACCCTCCCTCTCCTCCACTTCTCTCCCAAATGGAGATGACGCCTCTTTTAGGATTTGCCACAGTGGAAGTCTTGTCCCTTTCTGAGTGAGATCACACTTGGAATCTTCTGCTTACGACGAAACAGAAGTAATGCAACACGGGGGGACAGAGACTGGACTGGGCTTCCCTTGCTGCTCATGCCCTACTTGTTACAGCGGGGCAGAGTGTCACCCACACTTCCTGGGCCCTGAACTGAAAACAGGCCCCCTCACTGTCACAACAGCGTCAGCGCTCCGAGGTGGGTGGACACCTGCTCACTCTGCAGGGGGAGTGACGGCAGAGGGCTCTGCCTGAAATGGTAGCCCCCTGAAATGGGGGCTGGGTGTCGTTGGTGACAGTGGTCAGTGCAGCTCTGTGGATTGGGGATCGTGCCCCACCGAGTGTGGTTCCA
>ML107764.1:0-11188 GCA_003697995.1 Taxidea taxus jeffersonii | reverse complement strand
TTTTCTGTCGTGTCTTCAGTGGCCACAAAGTGCTTCCGTAGCGATTACGGTGCTTAATAAATTTGTGTTGCGTGATTGGGTAAGTTAAACCTAGCATCAAGTTAAGCCCTATAGGATCTGCCAAGTAACTATATTGCTGGAAGCTTGAAGGTGGCTTTTGTCCATAAGCAGTTTTGTAATAGTTCAAATAGTGGACCATCAGGAAGGAATATTCTTGTCTTCTCCTCCAAACATGACCTACCCCAGCTCCCCACACCAAGACTTACAGACCCACATGTAAACCACCCCGTGCAAAGACAGGATATCTAGTCCCAGTTGTCATCTTGGAAGATTCATGCTCTTAGCATTTCTCTCTCCTCCAAGAATGCACACATTTCCAGTGTTTGTGAACCCAGACTTTAGTAACACGGGCTTGGTGGTGTACCTAGATTAGTGAGCTTCTTGATCTGGTCAAGAGCATAAATATTATTGTCATTCTCTGGTCAGGTGTCTGTGTATCTCATAGGGATGCAGAGAGGCCACAGCAGCCAGGGCAGAACCCTCCCGTCCCGGGATGTCCCTGCCAGGTGGGTGGCCCCGCTCCATGTGAACATCTCAGTGGAGAGCTCAGTGCACTCACTTTGAGTAGACCATTCCGCTCTCAGGCAGCTGCAATTGCAAAGTTCATTAATCTCATGAGCTAAAAACTGCCTCTTTTAACTTCCATGAGAGTCTCCTTCTGCCCCATGGAGCAGCCAGAAGCAAATCGCTTCCTTATTCCAGTCTCTGGCACTTGAGTGTTCGCAGTGGCTTTCGGATTACACAACCAGGGGCTCAAATCTGTCGCCCCCACTTTCTAGTTATTTGAACTGGAAGATGTCTGTCGTCTTTCTCAGCTGCCGTCTTGTCATCTAGAGAGGAGGGACTGAAATGGTTTTTACTTTCTACCTGGTCGAAATGATTCAGTTTCTTTGAATCTCCACGATGAGATAAAGCAGTGAAAATAATTAGTACAACAAACCTTTCCTGAGTGGTGCGGTTGTTCATGCCTCCGCTGGCCTGCCCTCTGAGACTCAGCCCCACCTATAAAACCTGGAAGCCGATTCCTACCAGGCCATGGTCCAGGGTTGACATCAGTCAGTCCTGAGAAATGCTTGGCTGTTTAGTCAGCCCCGAATCGATAACGCGCTTTCCCACCCTAACCAGACTGCCTTCTTTTAAACCACTTTACTACGCTGTGATGGGCCTGCAGACGGCCATGCATATTTAATGTGTCGTGTGATGGCTTTGGAGGTTGGTACACACGCTGGCAGCCATCGGCACAAGCTATGCTGGAAATCTACCTATCGCTTCCAGAAGTTTTCTTCTACACTCTTTATTACTTTATTTTTTGTGACGAGAATACTTAAGATCTGGTCACAGAGAGATCTGGTAAGATCTACCCTCTTAGCAAATTTTTTTAAAAGATTTTATTTATATTTTTGAGAGAGACAGAGAGCACAAGTGTGGGGGGAGGGGCAGAGGGAGAGGGAGAGGCAGACTCCCCACTGAGCAGGGAGCCGGATGTGGGACTCGATCCCAGGACACTGGGATCGTGACCTGAGCTGAAGGCAGACGCTTAATGACTGAGCCCCCCAGGAGCGCCTTAGCGAACACTTCAGTTTACAGTACACTGCTATTACTGTACATCTATGGAGTCTTGAAAAAATGAGCGCCTGTTGCCAAGATTTGTTCTAGATGCTGCCATGCTGACTCTAGTGGATACACTTTACCTTTTTAAGCCACAGTAAGCTTTAGCCAGAGATGGGCAGTTGGTTATCTGACTGAAGGCTGCCATTGTGCGGACCTCTGTGTTTGCTATCTTCTTGGGACTCAGTCTGCTTCCTCTTTGGGCTTCTGCTTCGCTCCCTTTCTCCCAGTTCTGCAGAGAGGAATAATAGTGGTTTCCTGGCCACCTTGCAGAGTTCTTTGATGACCCTGGGATACAGTTCATCTGGAATTAAACATGGGACCTTTTCTAAAAGGCCGAGTTCTACTCTGTCCTATTTTTGAATAATTTTGGGAGAAAGGAAAAGAAAAAAAAAAAAAACCTAAGAACCATGTATCTCTCTTCTTTCTGTTATCCCGCGATCTTTCACCACTTCCTCCAAGCAGTAAATGCATCCCTTCTGTGCGTGCTTCCTTGCTCGAGGAGCACTAGAATTCACTAGAACAGTTTTTCCTAAGCCTTCTCGCACCGTCCTGAGAGAGTACTGCTTCTTCTTTGTGAATGTCCTTGTGTTGTCTGTTCCTGGTCTCGCCTTCTGTGACAATATAGCTCATGTGTAGCGGTTCCTATGAGCTGGCTGCTGTGCCGAGGACTTCCTATGCACTCTCTCATTCCATCCTCTCGCCTTGCTTCCTGCTGGGAAGGCTCAACAGCCCTTAACCATCCTGTTCTCCAATCTTTTTCTAGAAGGTGGACTGGTGCCCTTGCAGTGGCTCGACATGGATTAATGATGACTGTCCTCATTATCAAGACTGCAGCTGCTTTGTTACAAAGCCAAAACCAAAAATGCATTGGAAGCGGGGGCAGAGAGACGGGCAGGTTGTTCTAAAATCTGTCATGGGCATCGTAAGACCGAGACATGTGCGTGGCTTCCTGGCAGCTTCTACTGCTGTTCCAGCACTGTAACATGGAGTCGTGCCTGTGAGCATCACAGGACCTGCAGGTGGATGCTGGGGCTGCTCCGGGCCTCTCCCCCGGCTGGCCTGCCACCTTGCCAAGCTGTCCTGCATGTCCTCAGGTGCCCCCCTTCCCTTCCTCTTCTCCCCCAGCATTTGTAGCTTTCACGACTGCTCCCTCCTCCTGATTTCGGGAGGCACAGAAATCAAGCACATTCTCACTCGGCTTCCCACCACTCCATAGGCCACCTGCCTATCGCAGAGCCCAATGTCACTGCCACCCACGCTCATGACCCCTGCCCACTCCTCAGTGGCTTGTCTCCTCCAGCCAGCACTCGGCCTCTCCCTCAACTCACCGTCTTTCCCTGCAGTGTGAACATGCTCTCTCCCAGCATTCAGAAACAGCTGCTTTTGCTTCTACCCACTGTTTCCTTTTCTTGAATTTGTGAAAGCCCTCGAGAGAGTCATCTATGTGCATAATGTCCCCTTGTTTTCTCTTCTCTTCTCTCCCTGATGGCCTTCCCGTCATCACCTCGGAGACTGTCCCCCTCCGATGCCAGTGAGCCTGATACCTCCATCCTAGCTCTTGTGCCCTCCTCCCCTTCTCCTGCTTAGCTCCTCGAGTGCGGGGCTGGCTCTCCTGGCCTGGGGGGGCGTCCCAAACAAGCATGTCTTTAGATTCTGCCTCATGACACTGACTCCCAAGTCTGTGCTTCTTGCCTTTGCTCGGCTGCTGGCTCTGGTTTCTCATTTCCTGCTCGCGATGGGTTGGGTGTTGGGGGCACCTCCCAGTCAGGAACTGAAAGTGTCCTAAACACCTTCTTTCCCCACCCCGTGCCCTCTGCAGTCCTCATCATGCCCCCCAGGTACGGAGTCTGATGTTCTATGGCAGTCATTCCAGTGTCCCTCCCGAGCCGGTGCCATCTTAAGTCCTCTCAAATAGGCTCCTTCCTCCCATCCCTGTTCCCAAGTCGTTGCCTTTTCTGGGTTCACATCCTCTTGTTTGGACTCTTGAAACATCCACCTCACTCTTCCTGCCTGCAGTCCCCCCACCTTTCAGTGGATTTCCGTAAAGATATTTCTACGGTGTTGGTTTCTACCTAAGCTCCTTCCATGTCTCCATTGCCCACCCAGGATCAAGTTCAGCCTTTCTTGGGACCTCCTCCCTGCTCTTCAACCTTATCTCAAGACCCTTGCTTTCTTCCCATCCCTCTATTCATGGCTTGATTCAGCATTTTGTTTTCAGGTCAGGGGGCGTATTCTGAAGTAAGTCCCCAATGGGCACCCCTGCCCCCCTCCAAAAAGTGTCTTAAGTCCAAACAGTAGTAGCTGCACACCCAGTAGGGCCACAGAGGACCGAGGTGCATCACCCACCCTCCGTGTCATCACCCCTGCCCCGCGTATCTCTTCCCTCTGCCCTCCCTCCTCCTGCTCTTCTCCTCTTAGCTAAGACTTCCAGAGTCTTCATGATGGAACCCAGACATCATCCTCCCTGGGACACTTGGCGGAGCCCTAGCTGGCTAGGAAAGGATGCTGCCTCTGTGCTCCCTCCTAGAGCCCCAGGCTTGTGTCTTGTCACATGCAACATCCAGAATTGATATGTGTAGATGGCACTTTGAACTGCTAGACCGTCAGCCCCTTGAGGCCAGGCCGGTCTCACCTACATCTTTGCAGTTCCAGTGCCTAGCCCAGTGCGTGTGTGGGAAACGTCGGCGCGTACTGGCCTGAAGACAGTCTCAAGAGCCCGGTATTACTCATAGCATTGTGGACTTGATCACTCCTTGTGTCTTACACGCATAAACTAATTTGCACAAGCGCAGAGACATGGGAGATGTAATTGTAGATTGAGGAGACAGGAAGAAAACCTAAACCATTAGGTGTTTGTGACAGATCTTCAGGGTGTTGACACAAGAAGTGACAGTGTGATCACAGACATTAGAAGTGGTGGGGGAGACAGGCCACCGGTCCTCGTTCCTGACTGTGTGTCAGCATGACCCAGTGAGCTTGCAAAAGACCCAGATACCTGGCTGCCCCCCAGAGCTGCTGCTGTCATTTGCCTGGGTGGGGTCTGGGTCCTTGTGTTCCTGAACGCTGTCCAGGTGATTGTGAAATGCACCCACCGCATGCATCCTGACAGCAGGGAAGGGAACCAACGGTACAGGAGCTGATAGGTCTGGTCTGAAGGGATCCCGTAGAGCACGTTCCCCGTGAGGATGGGGGGACAGGTGGGTCTGTTCTTGGCAGGGTGGGAAGCAAGGCAGCACGCTCTAGCCCCCTAGAGCAAACTAAAGCCTCTGAGCTCTGTGAAAAAGGGCATATCCCAAGTAGTTCAGCACCCACGGGTGGCAAAAAACTGTCTACTCTTGCACAAAGCTGGAAAGATTTTCATATTTGTTTACTTCCAGAAAACAAATCCTTGCCTATTCTAATTGATGATAAGCATTTACTAATATTAGAATCCTACCCTCACAGAATCTAGAAAGTTAAACAGACTGTAACAGAAATGTTAAAGGAAGGGGTGCCTGGGTGGCTCAGTCGGTTAAGTGTCTACCTTCAGCTCAGGTCATGTTCCTGGGGTCCTGGGATTGAGGCCCGTGTCGGGCTCCCTGCTCACGGGGGACCCTGCTTCTCCCTCTCCCTCTGTTGCTCCCTTTGCCTCACTCCATTTGCTGTCTCACTCTGCTCTCTCTCTCTCAAATAAATAAAATCTAAAAAAAAAAAAAATGTTAAAGGAAAACAGCTGGGCTTTATACTTTTGACCCACAAAGTATGACTCAAAAAGAAAATAAAACCTGATTAAGAGCTAATGATTTCATAAACCCTCCGTGGCTGGCATCATAGCTTTCCCTGGGTCCAGGAGTATGAGAAGAGAGAATTATGCCCCCTTGTCTACCCAGAATGCCATTTTGGACATGGAAATTGGATAAAGACCTTGTCAGACATCGATGCCCAGATTATATCTGTACCTGTACTCTTTGAGGCAGATCTGAGATTTGCTGCTGTTGGCATGCCAGGGCTTCACGGACCACGCCCATGACCCTGGCGGCTCCCTGAGCAGGAGTATTTAGGGTACATGCTTGAGTACCTCATCTCCTGGTCTCCCTGTGATTCCTAGCATGCCCTCTGCGAATTCCCTTACCCTTCTCTGTACCTCTGTCTCTTCCTGGGCAGTCGGACACCTCGGATCGTCATCTGGGACTGTTGATGAAGCTCCACCAGACCTTTGTCTGGAAGGCCCTGTGAACAGTAACGCATTCTTGTTTAAGAGATGGTTAGGAGAGAATGGAGGGGAGGGCAGGGTGCCAAATGTGGCCAGTGCTTTTATCTTTGACATTATAAAGAGGTTCCCTGGCCAAGGGCCAGATTGGAGTTTCCTGGAATATAAAACGCAGACATGTGCTTTCCGCTGGGGAGACGCCAGCGCGAAAGCTCCCGGTGCGCTCCGCTGGTCCTGCCTCTCCAGAGGGAGCAGAGTGTCCAGGAAAGAGCAGCTGAGTCCTGGTAGTTTTATGCGGGGGTCTCTGATGGGTATAAAGTGGGGCAGAAGAGATCTGAACCATGGCATCGGGTCATCTCCTTTCTCCTCCCCTGTCCCCCCATCCCCGGACCTTGGAAGGAGAGCTTCCCCTGCCAGGCCCTCGGCCATGAGTGATAACCCCCCACAGTGCCCCACCCCTGAGCTTCCAGGAACAGACCTTTGCACAGACTCATTCACAGACTGCAGGATTATTTAGAATAATTGGAAGCACACTGGCTTTTCTCCCTGGAGAGACAAATGCAATTCTGGGCTCTCTCCTTTTGAAAATATGACTGAGACACGACAGATAATTCTGCCCCTCCAACTGGAACAGATTCCTTTCTGAACTTTTTGCTTGTTTGATTCATGGTCTGAGGATCTCCATGCCTTACAAGGCGATAGTACGAATGGGAGAGTTTGTGCAAGCCAGCTCTGAGGAGGGCAGGGGAGGTGGCTGGAAATCGCATTAACTGATGTGAAGAGACAGATTCTGATGTCACATTAAATACTTTCCTTTGGTTACTCTGAGGATTACCTCTGAAAAAAGCATGTGTGGACCTCTGTCCTGGATCCCAGCTAAACTCTTCCCTGGACTTGGGACCACGGATGAAGTGATCTGATGTGCTCGCTTTAGCAGATAAGCAAATCCCGTGTTCTCGTGAGTCTGGAACGTTGCCCACTATAATCACTGTACATGCAAGCGGTGGAGGGAATGTGTGGATTCAGTAGTCATCGTTAGAGTCTCGGCTTGGCAGAGAGCACTCCGGGCGAGGGGCCGTCTTTGTTCGGTCCTCTGCATACTCTCCGGGCTCTGACTGCTGCTTTTCCCACCTGAGAAAACTCGGCTTAAAATAGAAGGAAGGAAGGAAGACAGAGAAGGAAGGTATTTGCCATTTGTTGCACGAACACAAATTCCAGAGTCTCTCTGCTTCCGAATTTCAGGTCTGTCCTCACGCACAGCAGACCCCGAATACATAGGTGACTAATGGAGGGGAATGATTAGTTTCCATTTCCATGGTAACCTTCATCAGGTGCTCACCTGGGAGGCTGAGCCGGGAGGCGTTGTTAGTCTCGGATTGGGGGGCTCCAGCCTCCTGACTTCCATTCCTCCCCCCCCCCCCCCCGGTGTTGCCTGTCACTCGCTTGCGTACACTGGGAGCACTGAACCCAGATCATGCTCTTGTTCATTCCTGTTTTTTAAATGTCTCAGGAGAAACCATGTCGAGGTTATCCTGACCCTTGCTATCAGAGCGTTGGCCCTTACACCTAATGGGAATCTGCTCTGCCGCTGCAGAAAGCATTTTCCTATATGAGGAAAAGCAAGAGATGGAGGAGTGTCGGGTTGGAGGCCTTGAGAGCTGTAGCGTACATCTCCATTAAAACAAAACCCGCCCAGGGGCGCCTGGGTGGTGCAGTCAGCTGAGCATCTGACTCTTGCTTTCGGCTCAGGTCCAGATCTCAGAGTCATGAGATCAAGCCCCAGGTCAGGCTTTGCACTTGACACAGCGCTGCTTGAGATTCTCTCTCCCACTGCCCTTACCCCCCTGCTTGTGCTCTCTTTCTCTGTCGAATGAATAAATAAAATCTTAAAAAGAAGAAAACCTGCCCTGAAATGTGTGGGTATATTTTATCTCAATGACTGTTGCTATTAGAGTAATTTTTCCTGTAAAATCTTGGCCTTTTTTTTAACCCCGGAGCCTCAAACCTCCCACTTTGCGGTGTTTACGCTAGGCTGGGCAGGCCCCTGCTAGGAGTTTGTGGGTTCACAGCCACACAGTTGTCCATTTGATTGTCTCTGTACAGACACGGAAAGAATTTGCTTGAATGCACTTTCCAGGCTGGAGCTCCTGCTTCACCTAAGCCCCATTATGAACCCTCAGGAACACATCTCTCCAGTTGGTGAGGCGGTTGCAAGGAATAATCTCCTTCCCGTCTCTGTGTAATGTTTAACTGTGTTCGTACATCGGCCCATCATGTGTGTTTTCCACAAAGTGTTGCGCTACAGGCAGATTTTCGGCAAGCCCGCAGACCTGGCTAGGCTCTCACATTGCCCCCAGTGTGTGAATGCCAACTGGTTTTTGTTTCCCCTAAATTGACCTGATTTTATACACAAAGGAGCTTATTTCCCTGAGAATGAGCTTTAGTCCCTGGGATGAGAGTACCCAGAACAGAGGGACGGAAGTTGTTGAAAAAGGCTGTTAGTGGTTCTAGAAGTTCTAACCTCACACAGGGCTGTTGTCACTTTCCTGGAAGCGGTGAAGGTGCCACTCCCCTTCTGGCAGTTCTGTGTACCTGAAGATTTAACCTTGAACCTGTGGTTGGTCGGGGTGGGTGGTCTTGGGGAAGTTTGTAGTTGCAGCTCAGTCCTGTTTCTATCTGGGAAGCCAAGTTACATGGGCACTGGCTGGTGTGGGCAGCTACTGTGGGGACAGAAAGCAAAACGGGGATTCAGTGGAACACTGCTGCAAGAGGCTTGGGGTGCTCTGTGAGACCCCCCCAACAGGGGCTTATTTGGGCTGGGTTAGTGCCCCCCGTTGCCCTAGTGCTCCTCAGCTGGACCCAAGGTAGTGGCGGGAGCAGCTGGCTGGAGAAGGCCGGCCACCCTGATGAGAGGACATTTGCCCTGGGCTTGGATGGGAGGGGTGGGAGGCTCGAGCTCCGGGCACTGGTGAGGACACGGGATGTAGGATCCTGCTGCATCCTGCTTGTAGGCCTTGAGATCATCATGCTGTTCCCTGAAATCGAGGAAGAAAATAACCTTCGAAAGGTGATTTAATTTCATCTGGCGACTGCTCACAGCAGCTGGATGACTCCTTGGCACCTGCATCGGCTTCTTCCCATGGCCGTAGTCGTTGTGGAGCTCAGTGGAACGCACCGGTTGGAGTCAGAGGCCATTTGGTCTGCTTCTTGGAAGATGGGAAGCTTGTGGAGATGGCTCCATTGAGCAAGAAGCTTCCAGGGAGAGGGAAGGGGATATGCAGAGCTGTGGGGACCCGGCGGAGCTGGTTCTTGATTTCGTATGCCCTGTTAGAATAAGACTGGCCTTGGGGCACCTGCATGGCTCAGTCAGTTGAGAATCCAACTCGATTTCAGCTCAGGTCTTGATCTTGGGGTCCTGGGATTGAGCCCCACATCCAGCTCTGCACTTAGCGGGAAGCTTGCTTCTTTTTCTCTCTCCCTCTGCCCCTTCCCCTGCTCGTGCTTAACAAATGGCCTCTGGCAGGGGGAATGGCAGGCAGCGAGAGGAGCAGGCTTCCCGCTGAGCAAGGATTCCGACCCGGGGCTCGATCCCAGGACCCCGAAATCACGACTTGAGCCAAAGGCAGACGGTTAACTAGCTAAGCCACCAAGTGCCCCTAAATAAACAAATCTTTATTTAAAAAAAAAAAGAAGAAGACTGTTCTCCCTCCCACCAAGCAAGGCGGACTCCAGTCAGACCCCCAGGGACCCCTGCCCCCTGGGGTAGAAATTGAGAACTCAGACTACGTATGTATGGTGCCATTCATGGCGTTAGTGCTTCTTGAGGGAGCGAAAGAAAGGGTTAGAAATAGGAGCCACTCAAACAATTGCTACCACTGAAGAAGCTTAGCTTCAGGAAGGATAACCATCTTGCTGAGGTCGTACAGCTAAGGTGCGGGGACTCAGATCTACAGTTTATGACTCTAAAGCCAGTGTTCCTCTCACCGAGTTCTAATTATTGTGTACAGTCACTTGTTAATTGCTAATTAGAACATGCAGCAAGTTGAACGTGCTTCAAGTGGTGAACATTCCTTCCTTTGCCTTCTTCCCCAATCCATAATGCCCCTTGACTGCTTTGTGCTTGGAGAATGAATGCTCTATTTTTAACCGCTGTTTTTCTAGTTCATGAAAGAGCCACTTTTCCCCTCAAGTTAAATCTGAATTGCTTTCAGTTGTTTTTGCCCGAGGAGTTGGAAATTGGTTCCAGCAGAGATGTTTCCTGTGAATCATAAAGGTTTTGAATGATGTTGTGTATTCATCTCTTAGTTCCAGTACATTCTCCACGAACCAGAGTATCTCAGTCAGGGCTCTGCAAATGTTTGTTCCCCTCATGAGTTTAAGTCTCTCTCCTAAGTGCAGGCTCTGTATTTGAACCTCATTCTGCCTTAAAAACCAAACACAGAAAAAACTTTCCTTCTTTTGAGACTCTAGAATTATCGAATTACTGGAAAAGTCTGTAAGTGTCCTGTAATTTTATTTCCCATTCTCTTCTCCTCTCCCTCCCGTCCAATCTAATTAGACTTTGCAAAAGGATTGGATAACAGGAAGTCCTGGAAAGAAGCTTGCCTTTCTCCTTTTCCTTTTAATACGAACCATCTGAAATTAGCTTAGTGCGAGAGTTTCGGCGTCCAGCGCTCGTGAGCTGAGTGAACACATCTGTTTAAGTGCCTCGGAGACAAAGTCGATCTGGATGGCTGTGTCTGATGTGGGAGCCTGATAGAGCCCAGTGGTCTTTTCCCAGGGGAGACACCTTGCCGGGTCCCAAGCTTATCCTGTTAAGAAACTCAAATTTCCCATCTACCACTGGCACCTGGCAGGTACACTTCCTACCCTGAAACCCAAAGGAAGCATTTGGCCGGTCCAGTGGGATGTGTTGAGTGGAACCCTTTGATGTCATTGTGAGATTATCTCCTGTCATCTGGCACCTTTTTTTTTTTTCAACGGGTAAGGGAACGGCACCAGGATATTGATGGAGCAGCTATATCTGAAGGAACTTAAATGGCATCACGGATCCACTCAGGGTCAGATGGGCACAGGGACCTCTGGGCCAAGGGAGCAAGAGGAGGCTCAGGATGAAGCCAGGAGAGTCAACACAGGGCATCCCCAAATCGCTGTGATGTTGTTGTCAGGGAGCAGGGGTCCCGAGCAAGTGTGGGATTTCTTATGCGGGGGAGAGAGTTCACATCATCTTCTAGACCCACATCTGAGCATTTGGCCAGTTTGGGCAGCTACAGTGGAAATATCGCCCTGTCCCACATAATCGTGATGTGGAAATATCAGAAACCAGGC
>ML107763.1:21887-35059 GCA_003697995.1 Taxidea taxus jeffersonii | reverse complement strand
CTCCAATTTCTGCCTCCAACTTCCCATCTCTTTTTCCTTTGTGTCTCTCTTATAAAGACACTTGTCATTAGATTAGGTCTCAACCAGATAATCAAGGATGGCTTATCCCTAATCTTTCATTTACTTATATCTGAAAAGTCCTTTTTTCCAAGTAAAGGAATTGTTCCCCACTATAAACTCATTGTATATAGATACTTTTTTAGAACAGTTTTAGATTCGTAGCAAAATTGAGGAGAATGTACAGAGTTTATCCATATACTTTCTCCCTCCACACAAACACAGCCTCCCCATCTATCAACATCCCCCACCAGAATGGGACATTTGTTACAACTGATGAACCTACATTGACACATCATTACTGGAAGTCCATGGTTTACATTAAGGTTCACTGTTGGTGCTATGCATTCTATGAATTTTGACAAATGTATAATAATGTGTATCCACATAGAATAGTGTCACTGCTCTAAAAATCTTCTGTGCTCTGCTTATTCATCCTTCCTTTCTCCCTAATCCCTGGCAACCTCAGATCTTTAAAAGGTCATAATGTTGGAATCAGACAGTACATAACCTTTACAGATTGGCTTATTTCACTTAGTAATATGTATTTATGATTCTTCCATGTCATTTCATAGCTTGATATCTCATTTCTTTTTAGTCCAAAATAATATTTCATTGTTTGGACATACCACAGTTTATCCATTGACCTACAGAAGGACATATTGATTGCCTTTAAGTTATGACAATTATCAATAAACATCCATGTGTAGGTTTTTGTGTGAACATCAATTTTCAGATCATTGGAATAAATAACAAAGAACATGATTGCTGAATTATATGGTAAGAGTATGTTTACTTTCGTAAGAAGCTTCCAAACTGCCTTCCAAAGTGTTTGTACCATTTTGCATTCCTGCCAGCAATGAATGAGAGTTTCTGTTGTTCTACAACCTCACCAGTGTTTGGTGTTGTCAGTGTTCTGGATTTTAGCCATTCTAAAAGTTGTGTAGTAGTGTCTTATTATTGTTTTAATTAGCATTTCCCAAACAAAAAGATTATGTAGAGTATCTTTCATGTCCTTATTTGCCATTCATGTATCTTTGCTGAAGGGACCATGGTTTGCCCTTTGACCTCACTTCCTTGATGAATCTAAGAGGAATTTCTTCAGCTTTTTACTTAATTGGGCTAGAATGAGAACTTCCAAGCCTCTTACATGATGATTGGAAAACAGAAGTTTGTGGTTTTTATGTTTAAATTTTTATTCTTTTCAGAGCCTAGTCTTCTGCTTATTTGTATTTAAACTATAACCAAAGTAAGGGTTACACTGGCATAGGGAATGTCCATTCCATGAGGAAATCCTATAAGGAAATACAATTCCAGAACTATTTTTAATTGACAACACTACACTAGTTGGCTGGGCATGGGACACATGTTTATCTGTGAACCAGGATATAGTACTCTCTGGCCAGCTTGGGCCATGCGCCCAGTGCTATTGTGGTACCTACAGAAGAAATAGGGTTACAGGCCATTGGGTGGGGAAAACAAAAGTCTGGACAAGCTAAATGTCACTACAGTTATAATAAATAAATTAATGAAGTGTCCTTTACCAGGATAAATATCAAACAGATATTTAAAAAGGATAAAAGTGATTCTTTTCGTAAACAAAATGAATATAGCAGCAGAATAATGTGTGAAAAATAAAAGTTAAAAAAAGAAATACCGACATGTAAGAAGAATGTGTGATTTTGTTGTATGACTCTAGATATTTAAATTAGCTGCTTTGCTTTTCACAGAAGCTGTTTCATTTCTTCCAGTCCTAAGGAAACCTAAGAATAGAAATGGAATATAAAAGAACAAAAATGAAACAAACACATTATGATTATAGTACTGAAGTAGGCACATATACTCATGCATTCCTCTATTTCCCGTTGACGTTTTCTGCACACCCTTCTTTCCTTCTGTTATCAGGGTTGTTGACATCCTCATCCAATTTCCATCAGCTGTTCCATGCATGTGTAATAATTTCATGTCTTGGCGGTAAAACTTGATCTTTTAAAGTCAAGGAATAATTATTATTCAAGTAGCTCTCCGTTTTCAGGGAGAATCCTTTGGGGGTCAGTCTAGCTTCTAGCCTTTATGTGAATGAGAACATTGTGCTTATTGCTGCTGAAATTCTGTAAGATACAGGGAGGTTTCAGATTCCACTTCTTCCCCCTTTCCTCACTTCTTCCACCCTTCTATGTGGAACTCTTCCTTTCACGCATTAACTTGAGTACATGGAAGTAGAATACCATGTATGACATTCAAACTGGTTCTAGTGTGATCTATTTTTTTATCCTCCTAAGCTGAAAATTTGACTTCTAGAAAGTAAACTATGCCTTATACGTAACACTGACCAATTTCTTAAAGCTTATTTATTTTTTAAGAGTATTTATATTTTAAGGGGCACATGGGTGGCTCAGTGGGTTGAGCCTCTGCCTTTGGCCCAGGTAATGATCTCAGGGTCCTGGGATAGAGCCTCGCATCAGGCTCTCTGCTCAGCAGGGAGCCTGCTTCTTCTCTCTCTCTGCCTGCCTCTCTGCCCACATGTGATCTCTCTCTGTCAAATAAATAAATAAAATCTTTTTAAAAAAGAATATATTTTAAAAATATTATTCTTAAATATTATTCTGCATTGTCAAGATATTAATTGAATTTTTGGAAATTCTGAGGATTTTCTTATGAATCCTATAGTTTTTATCAGTAATAGGAAAGCTTATCTAAGACTGTTTCAAGATCCTTTATATATATATATATATATATGTATGTAATTGTAAATGCAGCTATTTGAAAAAACAGATTAGCACTACAGTTTATGATTATTTCTTCATAAAGGTGTCTAACTTCAGGGAAAAAAGTATTTTTAACTCACAAATACTAGTAATACTCTTGGCAAACAAATATTATATGATTATACATTTTGAATTCTCTAAATGGATTGTGATGTTGGTATTATAAAGTTCTTAGTAAATCCTGACTCTCAACTGAGAGACCTCTTCTAGTAGGCTGTGAATACTCTGAAATCTCTGCTATATATATAAGGTTTTCTAAAATTATGAGACTGTCATTAGTTAGTGGAGGGAATGATAGGGAGAGAGAAGGGAAAAGTTTTTCTGCCTATTGGTAGGATATGTCAAAATCAATCACCAGATGGGATTAAAAAACAAAACAAAACAGAAATTGCACATGCTTCCTCCAAACTCAGCAATGTGATTCTGATATAAAGGTCCTATATCATAAGAATCACTATCTCAATGAGCCACTTTATTACTAGAAATATGTATTTCAGTCCTCAAGTTTTTTAGGTGATCAAAAAGTTGAGAACCATTAAGCAAATCAGGAACATGTATTAAATCAAGCTAGCTGCTTGATAGTAAGTAAATACAGCATTCAGATAACTAACTATCTTTTCTATATTCACTACATATTTTCTTATATTACAGTCTTTATTCAAACTTGCTATTAATTTTAAATTATGCACATTAATATTTTCAGAATAAATATCTAGGAATGAATTATCTTTTTTAGAATTTTAAACATTTTCAATTATCTTCTTAACAGAGTATGCCATACTGATTATAGAATGATTTGTGTGCTTAAAACTAGTCTCCACCTTAAATTATAAATTTTGGGAGTCTCAGGATTGGGGGTTTTATGTTCCAACCTCAGCACTGTGTTTAGTACATTGTAGACAATGAAATTTTTAAACGAAAGAAGATATTTATAGGTAGAAGAGACACCTTCACAATTTATTGCAGACTTTATTTGCATTACACAATAATAACTTATTATGTAGAAAATCTAGGATCTTTACCAGTTGGACAACTTAACCTAATTATAGTTTTTTAAACAGAGCCTAGGCCTGGGTGCTCACTCGTTAAAAAAGAACCCACTAGGGGCGCCTGGGTGGCTCAGTGGGTTAAAGCCTCTGCCTTTGGCTCAGGTCATGGTCCCGGGGTCCTGGGTTTGAGCCCCATATCGGGCTCCTCAGGGAGCCTGCTTCCTCCTCTCTCTCTGCCTGCCCCTCTACCTACTTGTAATCTCTGTCTGTCAAATAAATAAATTAAAAAAAAAAGAACCCACTAGGGGATAGATATTAATTGGAAATAGTATGAAGATAATAACCAAAAATCATATAATGCTAATAATAAATAAAATGCATATAAAATATCTTTAAAATATATATTAAGCTAATAGTCTGTTATGATGAAAAGCCAGTACTCCAGAAATGCCTACTACTAAATTGCAGAAACATATTATTTTCCTCAAACTTAAGTTGTTGTTTTTGTAGAAAAGTAAACACTAAAGCCATAATACTTACCTAATAGAAGTAATTTGTTAATGCTTGAGAACAGTCAAAGATCATTCTTACTTAAAATATTAGGTAATATGAAACTATTTTATTAAACATTACCATCATTTGTTATCACAAACTGTTTTTTAGGGAGGATGACTGGGAGCTTGCTGCTAACTCAAGAAAGAACTGTTTCTGTCATCAGAATGGCAGTAAACAAGCAATACAAAATTACAGTTGTGTAAACAAGCTAAAGATTAATGGTTCACACACTGTTTTCCTTTCGTTGGCCCCTTTGGTAGGTCAAATGACTGTGTAGACCACCTACTCACAATCTCACCACACACGGACGCTAGCTCTAAGTTTTCTCACTCCCTCTCCCCTCAACTTTATTTTTATCATTTAATGTTACAGGCAAACGAAAAATAGAGGAGTCAATGAATGGAAATAAAGAAAGAAAAAGTCTAGCAGCCTCTTAGGTGTTCTTTTGCAAGGTGCTAATCATGTACCTAACTTGTGTAATGCTTCAAATTTAGTTATAAAATCAGTAATAGCCGACTACAGAAATATTAACACTAATTATACTGCTTTTCTAAATGCCATTTAATTTTTCTTCATGAATCAATAAACTTGATTCATACCAGCAAAATAATGCAATAGCAATTGATGTCTATGGTTTGATATCTATACCTATGATATCTATTATTTGAGATTTCTCAGAAACTTAGAACTTTAAACAAGAGCACTATTAAATACAATCCTATGCTTTCAATTCCACCCTTCTCTTCATCTTTAGTGATGTTTTCTGAAAAAGCTAACTGAATCTTTGGCTGAAAAATGATTTTTTATTAATTAGGCCCTGTATTTCCTAGATTCATTCTCTTCCCTTAAAATCTATCCTCTTTCCTTTTTTAACAAAGGAAAATTACTTACCTTTAGCCTTAATTTGTACTTCTCACATTGAAGTTTAAACACAAAATGGAACACTTTTACTTAAAGAACATGTGTTTGAAAGTTAAAAAAAAAAAAGCATTAGCACACTGCACTGATTTAATAATTGGAAAATATTATAGTTTGTTGTTTTATGAACTTGTCATCAACCTTGGTATGCTGCTACAGCATTTTGCTTAGAACCCACAGATCTATTCCTTATGGGAGGTATTTTAAAATGCCTTCTCTCTTTCATAGCTATTAGGTAATTTTACTAAGCAAGAATTTTTTTTCATGTTTCCAAAGTGCATTTTTTTCCCATAAAGGTAGAGAATCAGCAGCAATTTAGTTTATTTTGCAAAGCTCTGTGAGTACTCTAAAAGCATCCCTTCAAAGGCAGATAAATACTAAAGGTGATAATGAGTGCATCCACATGGAAAGAAAAGATCTCAAAAGAAAAAAAAATCATAAAACAAAAATATCTCTAGACTAAAAGTTATTTCCTGTTTCTAATTTAGATGTGTTATAATTGTACATATTATTTTCCCCAAAACATCTTTTATCTGGTATCTTTCCAACTTTTATTTTGGAAAAAAAAAAGTCTGTTTCTGTCCTTTGCAAAAATCAAGTAGTAGTACTTGTTCTCTTTTTAGTAGATTTACAAATATTAGACAATTTTTATTTTCTACCACACAGAAAATGTGTCTTTTTAAAGAATCCTGGTGTTTTTACAAAATGACACAGGACAAATAAGAAAAAAAAAAGTGCTAATAGAGAAACAGTCCAAAACACCAATTATGGGTGTCACAGGAGTATATTCTCTTTGTAGAGGAATCTGACAAGCATTCCCTCAGAGGAATAAATAGGCAGAAAAATGGATGTTATACAAAGAAAAATAAAGTCAATTGGAAGAAGAGTAGAGAAAGTGAAGCAAGTCAAGTTAGGTCATTAAGTCAAGAAAGAAAGAATATTAAGATAAATATATGTAATATTTAATACCAAAAGGAGAACATTTATTTAATAATTATACAATGTTTGAAATTAATTTTTCATAGCATTCAATATTTCAGTGTTTATGAAAGAAGAAACATGAACAATTATATAAGGTAATGAATTATTCAAAATCTTTGAAATTATCAATTTAATTACAGTATAAAAAATGCTCAGAAACTAGTTTAGTGAGCAGAGAGGACAGAGTTGTACTTTGAGTCTTCTTATTTACACATCTGTAATAATATGTAGATTATTATTTCTATGAATATTTATTTCAATAGATGTATACATGTTAATCCTCCATGTTAGCTACAAAAGTTAATATAGAGACATATGAATGTAGGCCACCACATTAAAAATCAGGCATTGCATCCAAAAGATTAAAAAAAGAGTAATAATTTGGGGCACAGAAGTTACCTATCATAATTTTAAATTAAATTTAATTATCTATATAAGCTGTACTATTACATAACTCTATCCACTTATCTATAATTAATATAACTCATGTCACTAAAGGAAAATTAAAGCACATCAGAAACATTTAAAATTTTTTAAAAAAATCACTACCAAAGAAAACAACTCATACACTACGATCTATTTTTTCTAGTTCTGTTTATGCAGTTTATCATTATTCTTGTTTTTGGCTTCGTTGTTTTGTCATTATTTTATGTACTTGTAATCATGTAATTAGTATTTTTTTTACTTAAACATTTATCATAAACACTTTTCATATTAGCATGAATGAACATAGAAGCATTTTCAGTGATAATATAATCATGTGAATATAGCATATCATACTTATCCTCCTATTAATAAATACGCTTTGGCTTCTTAATATTTATGTAAGATTTTAGTTTGGCCTAAGACTTTGTGATAAACTTAAAAATAGAAGATAGAATTGAATATTTTCTAACTTACATATTATGAGGATTATTCTAGGTGCTATTTTGATGAGAAACAGTAAGAATGGAACCTGTTAGGTTGCTAACTGCAAAAATTCAAGTGAGAAATAATGGTGGCTTGGACTAGGTTCACCACAGTAAAAATTGAGAAGGGATTATTCATGAGATAAATATTGCTGGTAAAGCCAATCATTTTTCTAGATGTATTAGACAGTGTAAGAGAAAGAAAGAAGTAAAAAATGATTCCAGGGTTTGAGCAAATGGAGAGAAGAGGCTATCCACTGAGATGCACACCACTGTGAAAAGCTGAATTTTCCAGTGACAAGGGGGTTGGAGTAGGTGTGGTTGGCAAGGTCAGAAGCTCAGCTCAAAAAATATCAATTCAACATCCAAGAGAAGATTTAAAGTAAGGTTTGAATATTTGAATCTGAAATCCAGGAAACGTGTGTGGACTAGAAATATAAATGTGAGAGCCACTGGCATATAAAGAGCTTTAAAAATTCTGAGATTATCCAAGAAGAAACAATAGGGCAGAATTCTAAAGACTGTGCTTGGGGCCTCCAGCATTATGTAGCTGGACAGGACGAGAGGACCAGGCAGAGGTCTCAGTGGATGGAGAAAATCCAGGAGTATGACATCTGGCCATTCATAAACAAATACACAGGGCACCTGAGCCATAACAGTGGCTCAGTTGGTTAAGCGGCCAACACTTGATTTCAGCTCAGGTCATGATCTCAGGGTTGTGAGATGAAGCCAGCCTATTCTTCTAGCTTCTCCCTCTCCCTCTGCCCACCTCCCACCATCTGTGCTCATGCACACGTGCACACTCTTTCATTCTCTCTCCCAAATAAATGTCTTTAACATATATATATATATATATACAAACAAAGGATATTAAAAATAAAGAGTGATCAATTTAATCAAATGCTAGACATAAATCAAAGCAAGGTAAAAGCTGAGAACCAACTGTTGAACCCAGTAACATGGAGACATTTAAAATTTTGTCATTTTTCCACCATAAAGTTAATACATGCTTGAGAAGGACTCATAGAAGACAATAGAAACATTTTTAAAGGGACAAAAAAATACAGTTTTGGGCAGCCCTGCCACCAAAAAACAACTGCTGCTAATCTTACGAGAGAATAGACAAGAAGCCTGTAGACAACTCTTTGCATGGATAGTGTGGAAGGGGAACAGAAAGGAGGCAGAAGACTGGACAAATTGTTGCAAAGAGTTGTTTTCAGTTTGTTTCTCTTAGGATTGTGGAAACAACAGCATATTGCTATGCAGATGAGAATGATTCCAGGGAAAGTTGATGATTTAAGAGAGAAAGTGGAGTGGTGAGGGAGGGATAGATAGAGTGGCCTAGGTGAGAACAGGAGGCGTCTGCTTCAAGCAGGAGCATGGAGAATTCACCTTCGTTGATGGGCAAAAAGACAAAGAATAGCTGACAGGAAGGTAGATGTGGTATTGGGAGCTTGAATTTCATTTCTGGTTGCTTTTATGTTCTCACTGAAATATTCATCAAAGTCATCGGCCAAAAGTGAGGTTAGGGAAAGAGTTGTTTGGGTATTCTGACCACAATTTGAAGTTAGTACAGCCCACCTAGTTGAGAGATTTTATCCAGCTATTTTCTGCTACCCATATTATTTATATTTTCACATAGTAATGTTGTCATATGTCTTTTTAGAATTGTTTTCCCCCAAAAAATGAAGCATTAAAATGGATCTCCTTCATCTATTCTCTCATGAACTTGATTCTTTGAACGGATTTTGTAATGCTTATAGCTCAGTTATCCACTTTTTTGAGATTAACAATCAGAACAGCATTTAGTTCAAAACAGAATTTTGTAAAGCAAGGTAAGAGTTGGGAAGATTGATAGAAAATATCCAGGAAAGGAATGCTACATGTGCCAAGTGTCTATCAATTAATTTACTCCTTAATTCAGTGTTTCTATGTGTGTGTGTATGAGAGGAGTATAAGTCATAAGTGTATGACACTCACATGTAAAATAATACTTTCATTGGTACAAAATTTTATTCTATTTATCTATATTATTTTACAAGGCAGAATCATTCCAGAACTCAGTGAATTCCTACCTAGGCTGGAAGCATACTGACCTCTGGAGTAGAGGTGAGGCATAATATTTTTCTAGTGGAAAATAAGACCAAGGTAGTCTTCATTTTACTCTTGTAAGGCTCCTTCCAAGTGTATGATATTAAATAGAAACTAAGTTCATGGGGCATGAGGACAAGCAATCATTTGTTACTCATTTACTGATTTGCTCTTAACTTTCCCAAAAATTAAATTTAGAAGTTATAATTTTTCTCCTTTAATTTAAAATACTGAGGTAGTTTGAGCAAAATATGGTCACAACTTACATTTTGTGCCAAGTGTTAATATTTATTTTATCCAAGGGAGTTTTCTTAGCCAATATTTAAAGAACACATATGGTTCTTTTCCGTGGAAAATACTTAATATATGTCTTTAGACATTTGAAAATAATAACAATAAAAGTAATCTATCAATTGTGTATTTCCATGTGCTCAGACACACAAAAAAAACCCCAAAACACAAAGAGTTTTATTTTCTTAGATTTTGTCCAGGAATTGTAAAACTCCACATTTCATTTAATTTTGGAATTATTTGTTTTACCATTTTGATTACTTTTGATCATTAATTTTCTTAGTTGTTTTTATTATCTTACCTCATTTCTTCATTCAAAAAAAGTAATGATAGTATTATTTTAAGCTGCCAAGATAAGCTAAGCCATAACCACTACTTTTTAATACTTTATTAAATATATAAAATGCATTCATTTGTTATTAATAATGAGGTTGCAGATAGTGTACATATAAAACCAGTATTTTAAGTTATCAAAGTTAAACTTTAATAAGAGGCAAATTAGAATTACCAGGTTTTCTAAAATTTTTGCCATTTTTTTATTTAACTTTTCATTTTTAAACATGACTTTTTTTTTTTAATCTCATGACATTCTTTTTATCTCCATATGTAGAGAACTGTGAAGACTATGTTGAATGGTATCATCATTTTTTATTCTAGTTTCACTTCATCAAATTTCATAGATAACAATGGAAAGAAAGAGAATTCAACTCAGAAGGACAAGACATGAAAAGATTAAGTATATTAGTTAAGATTAAATATAATGGAAGCACCTTCAAAGAAGAAATATATCATATGCATAAGAAAATATGAAATAGTTATGACCTCTCTAAAGTCTTCTGGATAAGAGATTCCCCACACATTTTAGAAACTTACCTCCTTCATTTGAATGGTACCAGAAATTCCATGAATTTTTTTAGGATCTAAAACATGTTCCTTTGTAATAAATGAGTATTTCTATCTATTAAATTAGTGCATTACTTCAGGAACTTAAATGTAAGAGGACTCAAGTGTTTAAGGAAAACACATGTAAATAAATTTTAAATATATGCACTTTGGGAAAAAGTTTATAGCAAGTAATAATAATAGAAAGTAGCTTAGGAATAAATGTGATACTCAATCACGTATAACAGATTGTAAAATTCTCTCAGCAAGACTCTATGCCTCATTCTGCATTCTGCTTACCAAATCCTGGATGCTTTTTTTGATCACTTCTTTCCACAAAGGATCATACTGGGACAAATGTTGGAATCCATAGAGACAGCCTAAAATGGATTAAGAAAAGAAAAAAGGGAGTAGAAAGAAGGAATGAAGGAAGGGAAGAAAGAAGGAAGGAAAGAGAGAGAGAAAGAAAGAAAGAGAAAAAGAAAGAAGGGAGCTCATACACTATTTACATTAATAAATGTAGGTTGGTGGCTATTAAAATTACCACTTAAAATATTACCTTTTTATTTCTATAAATTAATTTAAAATACTATACTATAATACTATTCATTTTCACAAGCAATATAAGAACCATCATTTTGCTCTTCACTATTAAAAAGTCTATAAGGAAAGATTATTTTCAAAGAGTATTTGAATATGTGTTCCTTCTAATTTGGTGAAAAATAATACATTAACTGATAGAAATAAGTAGAAACAAAATGCTATGAATAAGATCACATAGCCTACTTTGAACATTGAATTCTTAGATATTTTGATCTGATATCCTAAGTATACATTTAAATAGAAAAGATTCAATAGTTTATGTAAAAGAAATAATATTTGAAAAAAAAATGTTAAAAGTTTGTTATCCTGTGCATTTTCATGACATGACCCTCTCCTTAGTCAGCCTAGACACATCTGCTTCAAAGGAATTAAAAAGTTAGAGTGGAGTGTAAAAGGAAAATAAAATGCCAATATTCAAATTATATTGCAGCTATGAACTTTCAAGAAGATATCAGACTTGAAACTCAAGCATTGCTGATGAAGAAATTAGTTTTTAATTTTTTACTTCCCATTTTAACCAATCAAGATCCAAAGGCTGTGAACCAGATAGGCTGATAGGAAGAAATAACCAGACACTCTGAATCTGCTTGTTACAGGGAAAGTACCAGGCAAAGAAGCTGTCAGGTAGATGTCCTCATATCTCTCTCTGGGTTTGACCTTCCAGAGTGAATGTGTCAGTTTGATTAGAAAACTGAGGACAAGGAACTCCCGTCCAGTTTTCCATTTGGGACACTTGGAAAAGATTGCTATGAGAAGGACCTTGTGCCAGCTTGAGGAGTAGCATTACAGTTATGGGAAGCCATAGGGAAATAGATTCTGGAATTAGCTTCCAAGCTTATCTTAGTTCCCATGTGGCAAGAACCTTTCATGGTGGAGTAGAGTGCCTGAACCAAGGATCCATATGGAATAATGGTAAAGTCTGCAACACATTAAAGGCTAAGTAAGTAGGGAGCCATTGGTTACGTAGAGAAAAATGTCATTTTGTATTCATCAGCCCCAGATGTCAGAAGCAAATTCCAGCAGAAGATCCGGAGAATGGACCAAGCCAACCAAATACTGCGGCAGACACAGAACACCCACTCTGCAGGGGACTGAAACCCACTAAGTATCTGATGGATGAATCCAAAGACTCTCTCTCTTTTTTTTTTTTTTTTTGTATGGATATAAATGTCCCCAGCTGACCCTATCTCTGAACTCTACCAGCTTAACGCCATCCTTGAGAATATCAAGTGCATGGGGAAAGTGGAAATAACAGTCAAGATCTCATTTTCCAAAGACTGAGTATTTTCTTGGAGGACTATTAAAATTATTGGGTTAGATTAAGTTTTAAATCAAATTGGACCAAATGTAGCTTTTTATTTCCAACTAATCATAAAAGAAGTCAGAACTATTATAGAGCAAATAAAACAAAGAAACATTATTGCTGTCTTCTGATTATAATGTTTGTCTTCTAATTATAATGTTAGCATCAGTGGCATCTCTGTAACACAAACACCAAATGAACATTAAGAAAACCTGTTGATATTGCAAAGGTTAAAGATTACTAAAACACTCTAGGGGAACCAGAAAGGAGAACTAGAGAGTAACAATCATCAAGTTTCTTGGCTAAATGAAACACTGTTTTAAGTATTTTACATACATATATACTTTTTTTAAATTTTCTTTACCCATTTACCATTTTACAACTGAGGCTGAAAAAGTTTACATGATGTACTTGGTCTCAGACCTCAAAATTTTGATCTTAATATTCCTTTTCCCTGATTTTTTTTATTTTTTTATAAATATGTAATGAATTATTAGCCCCAGGGGTACAGGTATGTGAATCGCCAGGTTTACACACTTCACAGTACTCACCATAGCACAAACCCTCCCCAATGTCCATAAAACCCCCCACCCTCTCCCTACCCCCCACCCCCGGCAACCCTCAGTTTGTTTTGTGACATTAAGAGTCTTTTAAGATTTGTCTCACTCCCGATCCCATCTTGTTTCATTAATTCTTTTCCTACCCCCCCAAACCCCTCACATTGCATCTCTGCAATAGATCTGCAATAGATCTCTGCAATCTCTGTGATAGTTGTCTTTCTCTGATTGACTTAAGTATATATATATATATATATATATATATTATA
>ML107763.1:0-16887 GCA_003697995.1 Taxidea taxus jeffersonii | reverse complement strand
ACACACACACACACACACACACACATACACAATTGAATGCCCCATTTAAGGGACAGAGTGAAGAGGAGATAAGGCTCTTGATCTAAATCAGATTGTCTGGAATTAAATCTGGTTCAAACTAAGAAATACTTTAATTTTTATAAGCCTTCTTTTCTTATGAGTTGAATGATGATAAAAACTGTTAAACAGCCTAAAACTATTTGAGGATTTTGTGACATTCTCTGTTAAGAGTTAGCACACGCATGGTAGTTAGTAAGTAGTTCATAAATATAACCTATAATTATTCATTTAGTTTTCTAACTGCTTTCTTTTTCTGCAACATGAATTCTGCCCTTTATTGCTTTCAATGATAACTTAAGTTCAACTATTAAATTTTTATTCCATCATTTTTCCTTACCTCAAACACCCCTATTGCCACCTAATTTTGAGATCCTCTTATGTTATACTAGCATCTCAACCTTAGCCTGCATTTTTTATGATCACTCCATCATATTTCATAGAGGTTGTAGCTATTCCAGCTAGGTTATGCAAGAGTAAAATGGCTTTCAACAATAGATGTTGTTTGCACTCACATTGTATGATAATGTGGCTTTGCTTGGATCTAAAAGCTCTTCATAGTGGGAAACTGCTCCCTTGCAGTCAAATAAGAACACAACAGTGAAGCTAGGAAACATCCTTTAAACTTTCTTTTCAGAAGTAGCACCCATCACTGCTCATGTTTCTTTCACTAAAACAAAGCATAATTAAGGCTGACATTAACAGAGCAGGAATATATAATCTTCCTTGCAGAATACAGTTAATACTTTCCTTGCAGAATACAGTTAATACTTTGACAATAAATTATGAAATCTGCTACAGGAGGCAAGCTTTTTTTTCCTTCTTTCTCTTTTTATGGACAAACATTCTCAACACTTGAGGATCATTTAGGGATATTCTTCAATCCAATTGTTACCCACAATACCGACTTTAGTTAAAGATTCAGTTCGTGTTGCTTCACAAACTGGCCCCATACGCAGAGGTCAGGGAGAGAGTGTGGACAGAGTCAGGCCACTCTAGACTGATAGGTGGCAGTATTAATAAGTGAGAAAACTTACTTAGAGATTATCTTGAATGGTCACAAGATGAGTAAATCTCCACATTTATCCACCAGAATCTTAAAAATTTATATAGGCGCCTAACTTGGTTTAGTCATGTATACTGTCCAGATGGTCTCAACAGCACCCTCGTCTCTCCAGACTACGCCCTTGGAACAGCTCCCACTGTGGGAACAGTAAACAGAATGTACATTCCAAGGGCAGAGGAGGAGTGAGGAGCCTTTGATTGCTGGGGTCCAGCTTGTAGGTCAACCACTGATGACATATTCTGATGAATTCCTCCAGCATCACACCTCTGTGGTTGATAATTACAATTAGAAATTCCAATGGGATGCCTTATTTATTTATTTAACATAGAATCTTGTGGTTGATCCTGTTTAGAGGTATGCCCTTCCTCCTTAGGAATCATTCTGAATGCATGGATCATAGATATCTTGGAGGGGGGGATCTCCAAAACCCTTCAGTGGGTTTGATGAGATCAAAACTATTTTCATAATAATTCTATGACATAAATTACCTATTTCACTGTGTTAACATTTGTGCTAATTGTATAAAAGCAAGGGTGGGTAAAACGCCTTGTATTTTGGAACCAATCAAAACAGTGGAATTGAAATACGCTATACTCTTCAATTTTTATTCTTCATTACCACTCTAATTTATTTAAATCCAATTTCACTTTTATATACCCCTAATGAAGAAGTAAATATTAGTGAGTCTATTTTATTTATTTATTTCATTTTATTCAAGTTTTACATCTGAACTTTACACATCTATTTAAGTTATTGTGATGAAATGGAAAGTTCACATAAGTATTTCTGCACATTGAAGTAGGATGGCTTTCTTGAAGAAAAACACTTTGCTCAGTTGAGTTGTGAGCTGAACTAGCTTTTTTTTTTTAAAGGAACACCATTTTTACTTGAAAAAAAAGCAGAAAAACCAAGGTTATTGAGATTTGCATATTTGGCATACATTTTCTCAGAAATGAATGATGTAGGTATGTAATGTTATAGAAAGCAACTGACAACCACAGCAAACTTAAGCTTTTAAGTGAAAACTCATAGTTTTAGAAGATTCCCATCTGTTACCATAAGCTTGACAGTGTCTCAATATTTCAAGACTTGTCTTATGAGCTTGGTAGTGATATTAATAAACATGATACTGAAAGTAAAATATGTAAAATACTATTCAGATACTGAAGAGTAAAATATGTAAAGATCTAAGAGATCTCCTTAACTTTGTGAACCAATATTTTCCAAGTAACATGTGTCATACATAGGTAAAAGTTCCATTCAATGTGCAAGATAGACCAATGGGATTTAAATGTGACAGTACTGAAAGATAAACAATGTATTTTCAGGTTTTACATTACAAATGATTTAAGAAATTACTTGTTGAGTTTTGTGTAATACCTAAGAATAATATCCACCGTTATCTGAAAACGTTATTATAATGCTTTTACTTTTTTCAATTATTTGTTTTCCTTTTTTCCTTCCTTCTTATTCTCTTTCTTTCTTCCTTCCTTTCTCTCCCTCCTTCCTGACTGCCCCCTTTTCTTTCCTCCCTCTTCCTCTCTCTCTTTCTTTCCTCTTTCTTTCTTTTTATACTGAGTAACTAAAGATGTTTTAAGTAATTATTGCTAATTAAAAAAAACAAATTACGAGTAACTAGTTATATTATTTTGTGTCTATTACACATGTATTTCATATATAACTATAAATCTATCTTATATGTAAGTTTTACTTTGCATTTTTAAATATTGTTGAAAATTAATGAAAGATTTTTATAATGGAAAATCCACTACAAATCTCAGTTCAATTGTGGACTTGACAAATAAGTTGGAGATTCAGAGATTATTTGAAGCCTGCCAATATGTGTCAGAATACTAGTTGGATTTTAACCCGTGGAAGTTCAAAAACTAGAATTGTAGAAATCCAGTACAAGAAGGAGCCCAAGGGGTTATTTGGATCTCTTCTCTCATTTTATAACTGAAGAGTCTGAGAGGGGATGTTTGGCTAACTCAATTGCTATTACACAATTGGTATCAGAGTGAGGACTAAAAAGTAGTATTCTGACATCCATCCAAAGTTAATTCATTTCCAGTCCAACATTCCTAGAAGTTATTCACTGGACCATGTGTCCCACTACATTCAAGTACCCCAAATACTTTGTATTTAGACTTCAATATCTTATCACAGTGATTCGGTCTGCCCAACACTAGCTCAGGATTGGTTGCGCTCTCATCTTTAGGCAGGAGGGTTATCCAACTATTTGTATTGGAATGTAGTATTATTTTGTTATTATTTAAAAGAACAGAATTTTTAAAAAAATACTACAACTAGTAATTCAAATTATTGGTTCATAAAGTTAGTTCATTTGAGGCAAAGATAGGAGTTTCTTGTACTTTGCAATCTGCAGCATCAGAGCATTCACTCTGTTCAAAAAGTATTCAATGAAATCTTGTGAAATTGAATGAACAAAAGTGAATTGAATTGAATTGAGAAGTGAGCTACCCATAATGGAAATTGTGGTAGCTCTATGAGGCCATTAGGAGGCGATGCAATTCAGAACATTAATTTCTGCAAAACCACAAATGATGACTTTATTCCAACCCTGAGTTCATTTTAGTGTTGAAATATAAACCCTTGTTGTACTTAGCATTCCAGAAGATGAGACTATATCATTATCATTTTCTTTCTTTCACTAGGTGAGATAAAAAGATAATGTGCTCTTTATTTTGAATAAAAATATTCATTGCTGAGAGGAGGGTGAAGGGTACGGATAGTCTTAGAAAGACCTTGAGAATGTCCTTGTCATCCAAGAAAGATAACTTTCTTTTTACAATATTCTCCAGAGATGAGAAAAACCTCTCTTAGTCTGAATTCCCTATAAACAAAGAAACAAACAAAACCCTGCCTGTTGTTAATCTTAAAATGTTATATACAACACAGATGGTGGTAATGAAAAATGCAGTTGAATGCTTCTCTATTATTGAAAAGTTTTAAACTGTGTAATTGCTGTACTATTTCATTTCATCCCCTTCTGTCATTTTAATAATATTTCTAAGACAAACAAAGAAATGTCTATAATAAATTATTGCAGGAGTATACTCAGTTTTCTCAAGTACAAATCTGATGAAAATGGAACTTTAACGATTCTGACTCTGTCTAGTCAGTCTTACATGGAACCATTAGATCAACAAAGCCAGCTGTTTTTAAGTTCCATTAGGAGCCAGTATTAAAATAAAAGTAAATATTAAGTCTGAACCTAATTCTATTTTACAAATATTGTAGTTGATTTTTAAAAATACTTTGCTTGATTTATCTTTTCAATTTTAACTTCTTCAACTTGGTTATAAAATATTTTTTCTTGTCATTTTGTATGTCAAATAGCATGTGTTTCTCCCTGGAAATAAGATTCTTTGAGCTACCCTCAGGACTCCAGCCACCACTTCTACCCTCCAAGAACCCCAAAATATCTTAAAGAAGCATTATGGTAGGACCACAGAGTGATTTTCTATAAATTTACTCAAGTATTCTATAAAAGGTCTATATGAAATTTTGCTACTTGACTAAGCTCCTCAGAATTTGGGATGATCCAAAATATTTGGGTGGATGGAGATTTATACTCCTATCAGATCAGATTTCAAAACTAGAAAGGTTGGATAGAGTTTCTCAGTAGTCATCGTATATTCAACAACAATGCAAAGAATGTGGAAAGCATATACACTTATTTAGAACTTGTTATTTGCCACATAGTTCATATATATTAACACATATGAAATCAGTGTTAGTTAACACAATTTCATTTTAAAATCCTATACTTGGGAAAGTTAAGTAATATCTTCAAAATCTCCATTATTAATCAATAATGAATGATACTAGTATTTAAATAATTTTTTATCTGTTATTCATAGTCTATATTGTTTACTCACTTCTCAGTTGTCTTTATAGTCTCCAAAGATTATCTTAGACCATTAGATTTGGTAGCTACCTATTCATCAAGAGTAGTGGGGTCCCTACTAAGTGTTCAAATATAGCTCCCAAAGGCAAATAACTATCCTTTTCTCCAAGAACCTTCTTACTTCTTCCTTTTCTAGCTCTTCTCTGAAGACTGCAAATGCCTTTTAATTATTGTTTACTTATAGACCATCTTCTGACATAACCTGTCTAGTTTAACACCTCGATTAGGAATGGTTATTTCAACCCTATTATTTTAGCAAACTTCAAACTCTTTGTTCTCATAAAAGGCAATAGAGGAAAACATTTAATTTTTTATTAATATTTAGAAGCCTTTAAATTAAATTTCTTCATAGATAAACACCTCAGAAAATTATTCTAGGCCAAAAAAAGTGATTGGCGTTTGATGTATTTGAAATTGAAATTAATTTATTTGCAACTTGAGCTTGAGGAGACTTTTATCTTTTTGCAGTAGGAATCACACATGTGATCAAGTTGACAGAAAGAAATAATGAAAGAAATAATGCTAGGTAGCAATAGTAGTGAGTCATATAGAAACCTAAGGGCCCAAAAATGTACAATTAGCCCATTCTATATTCTCCAGAATATCTTAATGTAAATCAAGCAAATCAATGAATGATCAATTAAAAAAAATCAATTCCAAGGCACCTGAAATCTTTAACAGTAATTTCTTGGCAGCACTATAATGTCTTAACTTTCTGAAAACTTGTAATTACTTTTATGAACTTTGTTCTGCCAGCCCTTTCAAAAAAAAAAAAAGCTACTATTTGCTTGTATTAAATAGCTTCCTGCTTGAATTATGTAGAATAATTTCTACCCTGACTATTTAAATTACTTTGCTTTATATAATAAAACCACCTACTAAATCATCACCTCAAGGGTATATATTTAATATGTGATTATGTAATCATATTCTCTAATAAAAGAATGGCAAATCGTAATAGGCAGACAGGTTAAAAAAATAGACTTGCCAATTTTTTTTATCACTTTTGTTGTTTATGATCATCTACATTAAAGTGATATTTTTAAGCCAAAATAGGACGTTAGAATGTATTATAATTCCCAACACTATAATTTATACTGCCTCAATTTTAATATAAAATGCCTTTGGATTACTAAAATTCTGTATATATCAATTAAATTTAAACAAAAAGAACTAATTTACTAACTAAAATCATCTAAAGGCAGTTAGTAATGTATACTCAACTATTTCTTTCTAAGTAGTGTTATTTCCATATGCTGATAAAATTAAATTACATTGTTAATTGCTTTAAGACACACCTCCAAAATTATAGTTTAAGATTTGGACTTTATTTCTTTATAGATTTGGACATTTTTTAAAATATTTTATTTATTTATTTGACAGAGATTACAAATAAGCAGAGAGGCAGGCAGAGAGAGAGGAGAGAAGTAGGCTCCCTGTTGAGCAGAGAGCCTGAGGCAGAGCTCAATCCCAGGACCCTCTGAACTGAAGGCAGAGGCTTAACCCACTGAGCCACCCAGGCACCCCGATTTGGACATTTTTTAAACCAGATAATATTAGCTACTATAATAGGCAAAGATGCATTTTAATTGCCATTCAAATATGATCCAAAATAAAAATACTATAAAATTGTCATTACTTTTTCACTCCTTCATCAAGCATATCCAGTATAAAATTGGATTTTTCCCTCTAAATATTTCTTAAGGTATTCTCACATCTTTTAATCTCTCTGCTAAGAGTCTCTTTAATATCTTTCATCCACACAACCAGAGTAATTTTTCTAGTCAAGCTATTATTATTTTACTCTTTCTCTCAAAAAAACAAAAACCAAAACCAAAAACAAAACAAAACAACAACAACAACAAAAAAGAACAAAGAAAAATATCACTTCTAAGCTAGAGTCAAAGTTGTCAGGATCTTAGACCTTCTGCAGGATACATGTCAGCTGTGTGTACAAAAGAGGCATAGAATATTCTCAACATGATGGAAGATGATGGATGCTGAGTGTATAATAGGAATCCATCCTCTTTAAATACATACCAGGAGCATAACTGGCATATTTGTGAAATATTTATCTAGTCTAAGTTTCACTTTTTTTGGTAAGGTTGCATTTTTCTCTACCTCTTTACATGCAGGAAGACACAGAGAGGGACCCATTAAAGATAACATCAGAGCATATTGGAATCATAATTATCCCAGCACTGCATCAGAATCCAACTGACTATACAACGAAATCAGTGTATGTTTTCAGGTGGAAACAGGAATGGAGAACATGCCTCACATACAGACGTTATAATCTCAATGACCCAGAGCATGGGAGACCAGCAATTGCCTGAAAATGACCAAATGCCCCACAGTATTTGAAAAACTGTCAGCTTCTCTATCACTTGAAGCTAAGACATGGTATTGTAAGATTTATAATGAAGAGATATTTTTATAGGTACTTATTTAATGACTATTTTTTTATCCATTCTTCTCCTCTTCCTGAGAAAGAAAAAGAAAATTTCCTAACCACACTTCAGGAAGATCATCACAGCTAGTGAATTCTCTGAGAATACCTATTTATTCATATGTATTATATATATTAAGCATATATTTAATAAATATATTAAATTCTCCATCATCTACTTATCTATTTCTCATAGGAATTTAAAATAGAGAGCAAGGCAATATTAGTAAAGATGTTGCTTAAATAAAATGAATTTAGAAGTCATGCTTCTGTCCTGACTATAGGGGGAGTATACTTCTAAACAGTTGGCCTTTTTTTTTTTCCTCTAATTCCACTGGAGATGATGGATCAGTGTGCATAATAAGGAATATCCTTACTCAAAGCAATTGTGATGTCACAGCCATTCTATTGTTTCTGGACGATGTCTATTTTAACTCAGCACATTTTAAAATCAGCAATTATTGCAAAGGAAATCAGTATTGTTCATGACAGTTCCACCATTCTTCTGTAAAACAACAGAGACTTTATTAAAAGCAAAGTTGTATATGGCTGTGTTTTTTTGAGTTTTTATTTTATTACCAGTAAAAGAACAAAACATCAGACAAGACTATTGTCTGATCCATCTGGTGCTATATTTCCTCCACACAAGCCTTGTATAACACACACAATATTTCGACTGCAAATGTTGTTTAGCTTTTAAAACAATTGCCTATCAAAGCATCCAGGTCCCATTGATAATGAAGCAAAGCTTTTCCTGCAATTGTGAGCCAGGAAATGCTGGCCCCCTTGGCAAGTCTCATGTGTCCTGTTGCTTGTAATCTCCCTCCCTCCTTGCTGGAATGTGTTATTTTTAAGCAGCTAGACTAACAGGAAGAGAAAGTTGTTACTTCTTTTCATGTGATGGAGCAACCAGGGGAAGGCAACTATGCTTTAAGAATTGAGGCTGATGAAATTTTAAAACCCTTACCAGGTACCAAGCTACTGCTGTGAGGGAAATCTCCAGTTCCAAGCCTAGTTTTAGATGCAGAGTAAGTTCCCCATTCCATAGCCCCAATATATTTTGCAGGCTTATGAGAACTGAAAAATAAAGACACAAACTGCACTGAAGGTGCATGGAACTTCATTGTTCTGCACTTGCATGGATGAAAGAATGTGTTTCATTTTGCAGAGGACTGCCCTGAAAATAAATCACTTTAAAAAGAACCACAGAAATAGAGACACATTTTATTTCATGATGATTACTGAATGTTGAAGCAATATTCAATATTCAATATTTAATTTTACTGACCACCATAAACATAATTTCCATAATTTGAAAAAGAAACACTCTCTCACATACTTACTTATGTAAAAACTAGCATCACAGCTTCAGTCTATCAAGTCTATTTATATTAAAATTATCTATAGCCTTACTTAAATAATTTGGTGTTTGATCCCTAAGAAAGTTTGCTTTAAAAAGCAGATCAATTTTAATAAAAAAAAAAAAAAAAACAAAAAACGTTTCCAGAACGGTTTTCTTCTTTCCTTGTCTCTAGGAGAGCTGTCCCTAAGCATTTTTGTGCAGGGGGAGACCCTTTGGCAGTCTGGCTCTTCCTATGGACCTCTCCTAGAATTACTTTCTTTTTTTTTTTTGGATTTTATTTGTTTGTTTGGCAGAGGGAGATCGCGGGTGGGCAGAGAGGCAGGCAGAGAGAGAGTAAGAGAGGAAGAAGCGGGCTCCCTGCCGAGCAGGGAGCCTGATGCGGACCGATCCCAGGACCCTGAGATCATGGCCTGAGCCAAAGGCAGAGGCTTAACCCACTGAGCCACCCAGGCGCCACTAGAATTACATTTTTGAATGAGTGAGACAAAATACTATGGATATGAAAGACTCTGAAACTAATAATACATTACATGTTAATTAATTGAATTTAAATAAAAATTTTAAAAAGAAAAAAAAAATCAGATCAATTTTAAGAAAGCAAAAATTATCCAAGGACACCTTGAATATAAAAGGCAGTTTTCCTTGCTCTTCTTGAAAAGATAAAATGGGTTTCTGCCCTATATCCTTTGCTCCTGCTGTTCCTTCTCCCTAAAATTTTCTCCCTGCTCCCCGTTCTGACAAGTCCCCCTCTCTGCCTTAATCAATCCTCTGCTCAAATGTGATCTGAAGACCATACAAAATCACACATCCCACCCTGATGAGCACTCTCTGTTACCTTCCCCACTTTATATTCTTTCATTGCCTTTAACATCACTGATATACTCTATGCATTTACTTGTTTATTTATTACCAATTTCTCCTCATAAGAATGTAAGGCCATTGAGAGCAGAGACTCTGTTTTGTTCATGGTGACATCCTGAACTCTTGGAGGGGGACAGACCATGGCTGATAGTAAGCATTCAATAAGCAAATCTGGAATGGTTGAATGAATTAAGATCTAGGTACTTCTTTTTTTAAATTCTCATGGTGTACATTCGGTTCTATTTCTCTTACACATCCAGTAGTACAAATAATAGTTCTACAATACAGAACACTGTAGTCTAGCTTACATAAAAGATAACACCAGTATATTGGAAATCATAAAAGTCACACATGCAAATGCTTTTGTGTGCAGGTAACCATCAACGTATTGAACATTGAGAAAGGATCTGGGATACAGTTAATTTATCATTATTTTTCTTCCCTTCACCCACCCGCAGTGTTCCTTGATAATTTAACATTAAATCATTATGGTTGGATAATGCAACTGTCTACATCTGCATACCCAGGAGCTAACACCCTTTTAATTCTACAAACTTTGCTAATACTCATCTTCCTTCCATTGCTGCTAAAGGCCTTCTGCACCTCTTCCATATTTACAGATCCATTCATGGCAGTGTTTTTCATTTATTCTTTGAGAAGTCAGTTTTAAATATTAGTAGATTCTAAGCCGATTGGCATTTAGAACATTCTTCTGCCAGCATTTAGTACTTTTTAATGCTTTATGTTAGAAAGTAAAAGAAAGGGATGTAGAAATAACAAGTAAGTATTGAAGAAATACTATCTTATTGAAATTAATTCCTTGATTTTTAAGCCCTCAATATGGGTTTACCATTAAGGGGAAGGCAGAAGAGGCAGCACTACTTGAAATATTTTTGCCTATTTCAACCCCTAGGACTCATAGTTCATTAATTATCTCTGGTCCCTGTCCTTTATGTCACAGTGAGGCAGAGTTTAATATGTGGTGTGGTGCAATTTTTCTACCTCCCCACCAAAGAAGCATTCTACAGATGAATTACAGGCTCTCCCAAATCAGCCATTGTTATTGGTTTACCTCTCCACATCTCCTCATCCTCCCATTCCTTATTCCCACCTCTAAATGACTTCTCAAGATTTTCCACAGGGAGAAAATTTGCAATAATGAGTTCAATTTTTCTTTTTTTTTTTTTTTTTTTCAGGAACTCTCCACATCTGGCTCTTAGCCTGACAGAGTCGAATCGCTAGGATGCAGTATTGTCATATGGATCACAGGGGCCTCCAGCCCTCCCACGTTTGCACTGCACACATGTGGTTATTAAACAGGTCAAGGGCCTGGAGCACCCTTCTAAGACTGCAGTTGGTCATTACCCAGCATGAAGTCGTGAGCCCACACCTACATCCAGTCCCTACACAAGAAGCCAGATTCAACTGAAACCTGACAAAAGGTGAGCATCTTTCTATGCATCCATTGATTCATCAGCAGTGAGTGTTAAATGCCCAGCATTCTCTCTTCTTGTGACCTTTTTTTGTGCTTACTGTCTACAGAGCCATGGTAGTGTTCACTGCCCTATGTTCTGTGCTTCCTAGCTGTCTTAAATCCTGACTAGTCAAACAGGATTCATATATCACCTAACTGATCACTTGTTATCCCCACTAGAATTTCTCACCAACATCTCAAACTTAACAGGTCTCAAAGTAAGACCATAATCATTTCCTTCCCTTCAAAATATATTTCGCTCCAGGGTACTCTCAGTCCAAAGCACCACTATGCATCCAGCCATTTAATCCAAAGTTCTAATTCCTCTTACCCCCTCTCTCTTCATCATCCCACACACAATCAAACCCCAAGTTCTGTTGTTTATGTTTCCCTTACATTGTCTGAACAGGTTCTCTTCTTTTTCTTATTACTAAAAACTATCACTGAAGTAATTAAAAAAAACAGCATTTACACTGTTTCTTAAATTCCTTTTGCATAATATCTTCAGGACCTTTCTTTTATAAAATACAAAACCTGTCTATCAATTCCATTCTACAAATCCTTTGTTTGTTTCCCACTTATCATGGAAAGACAATTTAAAACACTTCAAACGGCTTACGATGCCTACTGCAATCCGGTTCTGCTTCCTCCTTCAGTCTCATCTCTTGGCACAGTCCTGTGTATTCTCTCAGCTTGCACTATAATACATGAATGTGCCAAATCATCTGCCTGATATGCTCTCCCAGGCTCCAATCACCTAGGTAATCAGCATATGTTTTTCAGGGTTCAGCATTAACACCATTTCTTTAGAGAAGTCCTGCCGATTGCCTGTGACATAATTCAGCACCATATTCTTAATCTGGGTAGTTTTAAAAATTCACAAAAATTGAGTGTATGATTTATAGTTTCGCTTAATTCCTAATTTCCCATTCTATTGCAGGCTCCAGGAAGGCATGGAATCTTTCTGTATATCCTAAAATATCTGTTGTGATGCCTAATATGTAGCAAAGACCCAAATATTTGATAAATGAATGAACAAAAACAACCATTGAGCCATTATTAGACCTGGGTCTATGCTCTCGAAGCTGGTATTTCAATTTTATAAAGCCCATTCAAAATTCTTAGCTGCCAAGAAGAAACTTGAGTAGTGTCTCGTGATGAGTCACTATACCTTATTTCATTTCTCTGTTTAAAAGTGGTTTCTCTCTTTAAAAAAATAATCCTCAGCAAACCATCCTAATAAATATCAACCAGCTAATAAAATAATGAATGTAGCAAACAAGCAAATTGAGAAAGGCAGACAAACCAAAGATACATTATGGAGAGGAAGAAAAATCTAAAATGACTTAAAAAGACTCTATAAACTTTGAATCTAAGGAAGGTCTAAAGAATAATACTCTATTGCAAGAGTAGCAGAAAGAACATTAGATTTAGTATTTAAAAACTAAGCAAGACAAAACAGTTAAACCCAGTGTCTTCTTCGTTGGAAGAAGAAAGTAAGGGGGTAAATAAACAGATGGGTGAGTATACTAAAGATCTAGCCTAGGAAGGATTGTATAAATAGGCATGAAAATGGTTATGATCTGGTATATATTTTTCACATGTTACAAGAAGGAAACATCCATGAGAATCCTCATTGTGAACAATAAGTAGCCTAGTAAGAATGCTGAACTGAGAATGAGGCTTAACAGACTCTCATTCTGAAGGAGAGGGAGGACTGCCCAGGCAACCATGTTGTTAAAAATCACACAATGGCAAAGCTGATAAAAACACATCTGCTTTCTTTCCTGGTGCACAAGACAATACAATAAATGATTCTAGCTAACTTCAAGTCTTACCCTGGAAACGTTGATATTGCAGATGTAAAATAAATTAAGACAAGACAAAAGGAGGCAAATTTATTGGGGGAGGGGGGGAGGGGGGTAATCCAAGCACAAATTTAGAAAGCTCAGCATGTAGATAATTGAAAGCAGCAAAGGGAATTGTTTCTAGATAGTATTCTAATTCACATGGTTTAATTTTCTACTGATAAAGTATAGCACAGCCCGACCCTGAAACATTTGATGTAATAAGCAATTGCTTTGGAGGAAAGCAATGTCTTTTCATGGCTCTCATAGGGAGCAAGTCTATTATACCGATTAGGTAGACTTTTCTAGGTATTAATTAGTTTTTAATTAATTTATTTTTATCATCATTGGATTTTCTGAATGTTCTTAATTTTACTCCCTAATTTAAAACTCTCTAACCATTTCTCATCGTGTATGTGTACCACCATGATGAGATGATCTGGGTTTCTACCTTACTGAGATCTTTTTTACCACGCACCCTCCCAACTTATTCCTTCTGCTTCCTCATCCCTGGCCCCTGAGCTGTTGTCCCTTGAACACATCAAGTACACTCCTGGCAAAAAGCTTTTATCTCAGTTCCCTCTGACATGGAGGCTCAGCATTTCCTGCCTCAGAGCCCTCTCTGGCATTCTAAGCAGTCAGGCAAAGCCTATAGACACTTCTCAGCATGATGTTTTATACCACATAAAATAAAACTCCCAGGTTTACAAATGTAACCAACTCTATTAGAATGAAATTATCAAAAAGATTTTTAAGTTAAATGTGTTTTATAAAAATGCATATTTTTCTTTATTAACTTAGAGTTAACAAAATTCTGGAGGCATGTGTGACAATAAACATATGGTTCAAGTGGTGGTAAGTGTCAATGTTTTCCCCTAGTAAATTTCAGTTAGAAGTTAACAGAGTAACATTTTAATCTTTTTCTAAATAAAGATCATAGACTTCCTGAATTCGAGGGGGATGTCCAGATGAAAAACTCCTGTTTCATGGAACACTCTTTTCCCAGGTATCTGCTTACTCTCATCACAAGTCCTTCCATCGTCTACTCAAGGGTCCCTTATTGTGTGTGTGTGTGTGTGTGTCCCTTATAATAACATTTTCCCTGACCATCTTTGTAGAACAGTACCTCCCGTGATAGTTATTACATATCCACCTAACCTAATCTTACTTCTCTCTGTAACACTTACTGATCCACTTTATATTTACTCATGTGTTTATTTCCTGTCTCCCCACTGGTACTTAAGCTATGTGAGGACAGTGTTCTTCTTTCTCTTGCAATCACTGCCATAATCCCAGCAAGTAGAACAATGCCTGGAAGAGACTAAGCCTTCAGCAGTTGTTTGTTGAATTCACTGGATGACTGAGTAATCTTTTACTATAGCCTAAAAAATGCTTTGAGATCTCACTTCTGATAATTTTGCTAGTCTCATCTTGCCCTGCACCCTCTCAGACCTACTATGACCCACCTATTCTTGTCTTCTGCTTTCAGGAGGAACCAAGGTTCAACTCACCTCAAGGCCCTCATCGAGTCATCTCAAGCTCCCCAGATCAGTCTTCTTCCACCCTTCTTTTGCTCTACTTGGCCTGGTGAAACCCAAATCACCTTACAGGTCTAAGAACACTTTGCAGGCTGTGGATCTCCCTGCCATACTTATTTATAGCTGATTCTATATCTCTTTCATTACGCTATTGATAGATGTAATTCAATAATTATTTGCATAATCTTCCATTTAGTGTCGGTTGTTTAACCTAGACTACAGCCTACTAGAAGCAAGTCACTCACATTTAGAAGTGCCCAGCCAGCAGTTTAAAAAAATAAAATGAATAAACCAGAGAAGTCACCAAGACCACCCTCTACAGATTCTTCTAAATGTAAAACTTGGAACACAATAACAAAGTTAGTTGGCCTAGCTTGAGCAATCATTGCTTGCACCTGTTGTCTTTGAATTAAATTCTAATGAGATGGCAGAGACCACTCATAAATATTTATGAAGACGAGGAGTTTGGCACACACTGGCACTGGGCTGCAAACCCGAAGTGATGTTATTTCTTGTTCAGTAGCTTTCCAGTATCACAGCCACAATTTCCATCCTAAAGTGTTGCCAGAATTTTGATCTCCAGAAGGAGCTTCTTTTTTCTAGCTTGATTGTAAAGCCTGAATTTAGAACAGACTCAACATTTTCATATAATTTTATCTTAGAGGCAATGAGCTTCTTCGTTTCATCCTAAAACCACTAGTTTCTAGTAAACAAAATACAATGTAAGAGATATGCTTCCTATAAAGTAAGGGCTGTAAACAAAAGGAATAGCACTCTCCTTTTCCTTAGCCCTGTTGTTTACAATCCTGGTTAGGACAGTGATGTTGGATCTTAAGAGGGAAGAATATTCAGTGCAGATGTCTGAGTTAAAGGAGGTTTTGTAAAAACCAAAACCAAACCAAGTTAACAAGATCAGCAATGTTGTTAGAGTCCTCAAGAAGCAGAAGTTAATAAATTCAAAGGGCAACTTCTAAATACAATTTCATCTCTTCAGGAAACACCTCTATGTTTCTGTCATCAATACAGATACTTTGTCACATTTTTGGAAAACTTTGTTACTATCTACTGGTTGTAATTATCTATTCAGAAATCTTTTATGCTATGTTCTTCTGTCTTAATAAATCGTCGCAAGACTATATCTCAGTGTCAGTATTTTGCCAGTATTCTTATAGAGGAGTGAGAGACTGATAATCTCATCAACGAACAGGATAGAAGACCTCAGTATATCAGAAAAAGAAATTCAGAGAAAGGTAAGTAGGTCATTCTGAATTTTAATTCCATGTAATTATTTGAGAGTATAAAAATAACTGAATCAGTGTCAACATTGTTACTTCGAAGTAATTTTCAATTTCATGTAACACTCTGGAAAATTGAGCAAAAGGAAACATACCCAAAAGTCATTTGAATGTTACAAAAATATTGATAGTTGTAAATTAAATTTTTTACATATTTGGAGATATTATAGAGGGTTTTTTTCACAAAAACATAAGCCTGTTATTAAAATGGTTGCTAGTGAAATGAATTAAACCACTGAAAACACAGAAATTATTTTGGATAAAAATTAATTGATATATTCCTCAATTATTTTTGCAGCAATTTAGAGCTATTAATAAAAATGTCCATGATGAGGCACCTGGGCAGTGCAATCTGTTAAGCGTCCGACTCCTGGTTTCAGCTCAGGTTGTGTTCTCATGGTCCTGAGATGGAGCTCTGTGTTGGGTTCCGTGCTCAGTGTAGAGTCTGCTTGTGATTCTCTGTCCTTCTACCTGTCCCTCCCATTCATGCTATCTCTCTTTTTCTCTCTCTAAAATAAATAAGTAAATCTTTTAAAAAATTTCTATGACAACTAGTATACTCTGTCAGTATATCTATAAAAGAGAAATAATGATTAATGGTAGAATTCTACATTTCAGACTTGAGTTCCATTGATCATAGTAAAGTCACATGTTTTGTTTCACTGGAGGGAGGCCCATGCTTGGCATGTTCATGTGTTTGCATGCACATACATAATTGCCACTGGCCATCATTTAGTGCACTCTATAATGTGATTACTGAAGCAAGGGTTCATTTTGTTCTGTACATTCATACACACACTCACACACATTCCCTTTCTCTCTCTCTTTCTCACAGAGAGGGAAAAAGAAAGTTAGTCCCCAAATTTTGTAATAACTTATCTATACCATACAATATAAACAACTAAGTTTCATAGCAGTAGGAAACAAGTAATGTCATTTCTAACCAGTGTACTGATTTTGAAAAACATCTTGTTCTTTCTCCTTTACAAAAAAATATCTGCTCACG
>ML107762.1:33426-46930 GCA_003697995.1 Taxidea taxus jeffersonii | reverse complement strand
GATGATATGATACTATATGTGGAAAACCCAAAAGGCTCCACTCCAAAACTGCTAGAGCTTGTACAGGAATTCAGTAAAGTGTCAGGATATAAAATCAATGCACAGAAATCAGTTGCATTTCTTAACACCAACAACAAGACAGAAGAAAGAGAAATTAAGGAGTCAGTCCCATTTACAATTACACCCAAAACCATAAGATACCTAGGAATAAACCTCACCAAAGAGGCAAAGAATCTATACTCAGAGAACTATAAAGTACTCATGAAAGAAATTGAGGAAGACACAAAGAAATGGAAAAATGTTCCATGCTCATGGATTGGAAGAATAAATATTGCAAAATTGTCTATGCTACCTAAAGCTATCTACACATTTAATGCAATGCCTATCAAAATCCCATCCAATTTTTTCAAAGAAATGGAAGAAATAATCCTAAAATGTATATGGAACCAGAAAAGACCTCGAATAGCCAAAGGAATATTGAAAAAGAAAGCCAAAGTTGGTGGCATCACAATTCCAGACTTCAAGCTCTACTACAAAGCTGTCATCATCAAGACAGTATGGTACTGGCACAAAAACAGACACATAGGTCAATGGAACAGAATAGAGAGCCCAGAAATAGACCCTCAACTCTATGGTCAACTAATCTTTGACAAAGCAGGAAAGAATATCCAATGGAAAAAAGACAGCCTCTTCAACAAATGGTATTGGGAAAATTGGACAGCCACATGCAGAAAAATGAAATTGGACCATTTCCTTACACCACACATGAAAATAGACTCAAAATGGATGAAGGACCTCAACGTGAGAAAGGAATCCATCAAAATCCTTGAGGCAAGGGAAAAAATGAACTATTGGGACTTCATCAAGATCAAAAGCTTTTGCACAGCAAAGGAAACAGTCAATAAAACCAAAAGACAACTGACAGAATGGGAGAAAATATTTGCAAACAACATATCAGATAAAGGGCTAGTATCCAAAATCTACAAAGAGCTTAGCAAACTCAACACCCAAAGAACAAATAATCCAGTCAAGAAATGGGCAGAGGACATGAACATACATTTCTGCAAAGAAGACATCCAGATGGCCAACAGACACATGAAAAAGTGCTCCACATCACTGGGCATCAGGGAAATACAAATCAAAACCACAATGAGATACCACCTCACACCAGTCAGAATGGCTAAGATGAACAAGTCAGGAAATGACAGATGCTGGCGAGGATGTGGAGAAAGGGGAATCCTCCTACACTGTTGGTGGGAATGCAAGCTGGTGCAACCACTCTGGAAAACAGCATGGAGGTTCCTCAAAAAATTGAAAATAGAGCTACCTTATGACCCAGCAATTGCACTACTGGGTATTTACCCTAAAGATACAAACGTAGTGATCTGAAGGGGCACGTGTACCCGAATGTTTATAGTAGCAATGTCCACAATAGCCAAGTTATGGAAAGAACCTAGATGTCCATCAACAGATGAATGGATAAAGAAGAAGTGGTATATATATAGAATGGAATACTATGCAGCCATCAAAAGAAATGAAATCTTACCATTTGCGACGACATGGATGGGACTAGAGCATATTATGCTTAGCGAAATAAGTCAACTGGAGAAAGACAACTATCACATGATCTCCCTGATATGAGGAAGTGGAGATGAACGGGGGTAGGGGTTAAGGTGGTAGGAAAAGAAAAAATGAAACAAGATGGGATCGGGAGGGAGATAAACCAAAAGAGACTCTTAATGTCATAAAACAAACTGAGGGGTGTGGGGAGGAGAAGGGTTGGGAGACGGTGGTGGGGTTATATTATATGTTTAAGTAAAAAAGCTTAATGAAAAAAACAACATTAAAAGCAGAAGATTAAATAACAACCTTAAGGGATAGTTCGCAACACCTCCTGGTGTTTGCTTCCTTTTATGAGCTAATAAGAGTAATGATAACAGCTATCATATTTTGAGTGTGCAGGCATACTGGTAGGGTCTTACATTTCTCATACATAATCTCATTTAATTCTTTCCCCATGATGCTAGGGAGGTATATATAATATCATTTTGCAGATGGCATATTAAAAAATACTACATCTTTCTTGTCCTCTATGCACAATAGGGAAAGCAATTCCACTCAATGAATTCATGCAACGGTGTGTCCTTTTAATTGCAATAGTAATTCTTGCTTGCCAGTTCAAATAAATCCTCAAATACTGGAATTTCAGCTTGGGAAAGAAGTTTGGGAAGGCCACAAGTTTCTCCTTAAGCCACAACAGTTACTGCCAGTGTGTTCCGTGGCAAAGGTCAACTAGAATGCACAGCAGAACTAAAGACATATTTATGGAGCTCATCCCTGATCCCTTTTACTAGGGGAGGGGGAGGAGTGGGGGTCTGAAAGTTAACTGGATGGTTCTGTGACCAACCTGGACTAAAATAGTCCCTGAACTATTTTGGAAGATTTAATTGAAGGGCTGAGAAGCTGGTGGGGGAAGGTGAGTTTTTGCTGTCCAATCACTATTGCCTGAGAGACTTAGGCTTCGCTTTTGCTTCTACCTGTCACTCAGGGTTAGCTGATGACCTTTGAGTTTCTCTTCTCTGTAATGTGGTCAAGTGTCCTTTCAAATCAGGGGATGGATCTCATTTTACCCTTAACCCAGCAAGTCACACAGGCAAGTCACACACTTTATCACTCATAATGCAAACCGCTCTCACAAAGCTACCTTCCATCCCAGCAGTGGGCTGTCCCTGAGGCTGAGTGTCAGGGAATTCAGAAGACTCAGTATGGGCTGTAGCAGAGCTAAATATCCTTCCAGTATTCACTTCTAGAAAACTGAAAAAAAAAAAGTTTACCCTGTAAAAGTTACAATAACTTATGTGATCGACACAAATCTCATATGCCTTTAGCATAATAATGAATAAATGTAATATCGAGCATTTACCAGAATTTATTGCACATATATTAGATTGCATCCTTTCAGGATATTTTGGCTTTAAAGCCTGTTGCTCATCTTGCAGAGGCACTTGTTGAAAGGCTTTATTCATGTATTTATTTTAATGTAAAGGAATGAGGACCCTGGCACCATACTTAGCACTCAAGGGAAGAAAGCAAGGCTAATACGCCGAGAGTGTAGAAGATGGAAAGAGTGAATTATTAAGTCTAGGAGGAAAGTTCACAGCATAGGCAATTCTGGAAACACCTACCTGACTGCTCTCTCCATGGAAAGATCTAGATTTGGCTATTCTTACCTTCCAGGTCTCTTTAGACAACACAATTTCCCATCTGTGAATCCTGAGGCCTGAATCCCAGAGGGCAGATTAAAGAGAATAAGAAAGCAGAATATTTGCCCAAACCCTCCACCGTGAGTCAGGTTCTACCCAGCATATGTCTTCCAACTACAAAAATCTCTTAAATTTTTGTTTTATTTTATTTTATATTTTATTATTTTGAGAGAGAGAGTATGTGTGTGCACACCCATGTAAGAGAAAGCAGGGGAGGGGCTGAGAGAGAGGGAGAGAGAGAATCCCAAGCAGGCTCCATGCTCAGTGGGAGACCAATCTGGGCTCGATCTCAAGACCCTGAGGTCATGACCTGAGTCAAAATCAAGAGTCCAACTGAGCCACCCAGGTGCTTCCCCAAGGATAGAAATCTTGGACCCTCAATGTGCTAACCAATAAGGAAAGACTAACTCTTACAAAAAGAAAAGTAGCCTTCTAGATTTGGGCCTCTTGATTTCTTATATGTTTACTGTTTATTGCCTTCAGTTTGAGTTGAAATTATTTCTAACGGGCCTACTACTCAAGAACATAAATTGTGCTCATTGTGTTTTTCTTTCTTGGGGTTCAGTTTTGAGACGTTTAAGAAGAATTTGGAAAGCAAAAGAGAAAGTGGTTGGATTGGTTGAAACAGCCACTGATCAAAATGTCAGCTTCCTTGATAGTCAAGAAACAGAAAGTAGTTAACTGACACATGACTTTTGAATAGTGTAAGAAAACAATTCTATCGCGTAAGACTGAATCCTTGGAGACAGGTTATGCAATGCTGTAAAATGGGAGATAGCTCCTTTCCACTGGAACAATTACAGGCGATGCATATGCCCAGGTGACTGGTGATGGCGATGATGAATTCCCAATTGGCTGGGGAGACAGCTACCGAAAAGCCTGAAGCCAAATGTAATGAATATCATTATGGACATGCCAATGCTGCGTACAGGAAGAGAAGTTATGGCTGCAGCCTCTGAGATTTACCACCACTGGAACTTTCCTCTCATCACAATAAACTTGGGGGAATAATAGCTACTATCCAGTAATCAAAGTTTCAAGGACATTACGGTGGACACCCTTTTGACAATGACCTTTTTTCAGTCATAAGCATAGTCTTTACCTCAGAGGTACTCAGTTTTTATTGAAAGAATAAGTAAATATCGCCTTTATTATGTTGTCAGCAAATTGGGAAGTCTAATGCTTCAAAGCGTGCTTAGATAAGTTTCCCATAAGTAGCTTCCATTATGTATGAGACTAAAATGAAGGTTCAATTGAACTTTAAGAGAATTCTCTGCAGGGGCACCTGAGTGACTCAGATGGTTGAGTGTCTGCCGTCAGTGAAGTCATGATCCTGGGGTACTGGGATCGAATCTCATGTTGGGCTCCCTGCTCCTTGGGGAGCCTGCATCTCCCTCTGCTTCTCTCTCTCTCTCTCATGAATAACTAAATAACATCTTAAAAAAATTGTTCTCTATAGTAGTGGAGAACTTCCAATTTGAGCTGAAATTCCTTCAAACCAATGCAAAGGTTTAGTTCAATAATCTAGTATCCCAGGGCCTTATGTCCCTAGTAGAGTATGGGTATTTTTCATAGTCAAAAAAAGCTGGCTTGCATTCAAGGAAGGCATTTAATGATTCTAAGCACTTCATAAAATGTGTGGCTTGTATTTTATTTCATCTTATTTTTATACCTTTTAATATGCAGTCTAATTCCATTTATATTTTTAATGTCATATTTCTACTTTAAAAATATTGAAATCATAGATGTCTCCTTCCTTTATCCTTTAAAACTATTGGAATCATCTGTAAATAATTTAAAATGATAGTATATCAATTTTTAATGTTATATAAAATATAAAACCTGAATATTTACTAGAAGGTGTTCATGTTTCTGAAGAGCCATATTCCTACACGCAAGTTATACAATTCAAACTCTCTTTCATAAAATATAATGTGTAGTGACCTCCACAAAAATGGCAAAGTTTAGTGGTTTTTTGAACAAGACCATCAACTGTAATATTCTAGTGGAGAGCTGTTTATACTTGGTTCATTAAGTAGCACAGAAAAGCACACTAATCTTGAAGGGGCTGGCTTATGGGTTGGAAAGGATGGCATCTTCAAAAATCCTTTGTCTCCTTTTTTTTAATAATAAATGCTGAAGATACTTTGACTCCATAAAAGAAAATGGTATGTTTGGTAACTTCTATAAGGGTAGAAAGTGGACAGCAGAGGCATGCATCTCTGCTCTGGGTAGGCATTACAGTATTAAGGAAAGTAGAGGAAGAAGAGAACACCTAGGACAGAAGGTTTGGAACATCCATGTTTAAAGCGATCGAGAGAAGGAGAGATGCAGAAGAATAGGAAAGACAATAGGAATTGATGGAGAAGAGAATAAAAGCAAAGCCAAGAAAAAAAAAAATTTTTTTTTTCCAGACAAGGAAGTAGTAAAAACGTCAACATGAGTAAGAACTCTTCCTTGGATCTGATAGGAGACAACTATGCCCCTAATAGTAACTTCAGCTCTAGCTCTAAAAGCCTATGACTGTTCTAAGCCATCCATGCTTAAGAGAATTTCTCCCTCCCCCTGCCCTTTTGCCACAGTAACCTATTACTGGATCCCTCCAAGACTTCTAAAACTAGAACAGGAAACTACAGAAAAATTAAGTCCAAATGCTAACTAACAGTATTTCGATTAAACTTTTATGAGGAAATACATTCCTCAATTGATCAAAAGCCACCGGATGATATTAAGAACGCATCTTCAGATTTGGAGATAATTTGAATGGTGTAAATATGGTGACTGATATTTGTAAATAACAATGGACAATCAATAACCTTTGTGCAATAAACCTTGTATTATAAGTAATGGGGAGTTAGCAAAGAACCAGTTGTTTTCCCTGCAACTGGTAAATTTACAACATTAGCTGCGTGAAAAGTTGAAAGAAGGGAACTTTACAAAGAAATTCATACACTGGGGCGCCTGGGTGGCTCAGTGTGCTAAGCCTCTGCCTTCGGCTCAGGCCATAATCTCAGGGTCCTGGAATAGAGCCCTGTGTTGGGCTCTCTGCTCAGCAGGGAGCCTGCTTCCCCCCCCCTCTCTCTGTCTGCCTCTCTGCCTACTTGTGATCTCTCTCTCTGTGTCAAATAAATAAATAAAATATTTAAAAAAAGAAATCCATACATTGGGTAACTTTATATAAGGATTAGAGTAATTAAATGAGCAAGGGAAGTGTGTTTAATGAGAGATTGGCCTCTACCATTAAGTAATGGACTAGCTTTTGAAGAAAAAAAAAAAGGACCAGATAATGTGTCAATCAGAGTTAAATCAAGAAAACAAAAATCAGGGATGCCTGGGTGGCTCAGTTGGTTAAGCATCTGCTTTCAGCTCAGTTCATCATCCTAGGGTCCATCCTGGGTTGGAGCCACACACTGGGTTTCTTGCTCAGCAGGAGTCTGCTTCTCCTTCTGCCTGCTGCTCCCTCTGTTGTTCTCTCTCTCTCTCTCTCTCTCTAACAAATAAATAAATCAAATCTTAAAAAAAAAAAAGAAAGCAAAAATCGCTCTTAGTATTTAAAACAGAATTTAACACCGAAAAATAGTTATGTAGGTGATAGGAGTTGAGAAGCCAAGCCTGGGGAGGGGATCTCCATGATGGAATTAAGAGAGTAGCAACCATAGGAGGCTGCTATCCCCTAAACTGGACCAAAGAGAAGAGGCAATATTCTTGGTCTCCTTGAATGCTTGGGCTGAATAATGACCAAAAGATGAGCGGTCTAGACCTAACTTAAAAGGATCCTTAATCTCCCAGTGCACCCAGAAAAACCTTTTAGTAGTTATGCGTTCTGGAAACACTGGTTAATGGAATGAGGGCAAAGTCCTTCCAGGATTGCAGAGTCTTAGGAAAATTTATGGGCTATGAAAATAGCAGGGTGGGAATAGATCCTGTTATTTCTCAATTCCACTCTAAGAAATAAGTTATAATAACATATTATGCCATTTTTTTCAGCTGAAATGCCTCCTGTAGTAATGAGAATTAATTTGAATGAGATAAGGAAGTGTGAACCTGAAAATGGGACCTTCAATTTCTAATTTGGAGATGGTTCCCAAGTAATCCAGTAATCTTGACCTTCTTTTGGTGAACTCTAGGTAGCTATGGCATTTGTCACTAGCACAAGGAAGATCTCTAGTTCCATTTGGAATCACTCAATAATTTGTCACATAGATTATACTTAGATCCCTTCTATCTAGCATCAGAATCAAATCAAATATTCATGTAGGGGTATCTTCGATGTCCTCACCTCTGTGGTTAGGTGCAAATCCTAACAGAAAACAAAAGACTAAAGGATCTACAAGCCATTTTTACCCTTCTTTTAGGGTTAGACAACTTGAAAAAGCAAAGTTATCTAAGAGGTAAACAGAACACTTTTGGTCTTTGTGGCCATTAGTGTCTGGGGACTCCAGAAATGTGCTTTTCCTGGACTATGGGGGTTCTGGGGTGCTCTGGGGGATATGTGGGAACTGGAGAAATAGGTCAAGATCAGAGCCTGGAGTGCAGTGAAGTAAATGGTAGACTATTGGGGGATTTTGAACTTGGAGTATTCATGAGTAAGGCTTTAGGAAAAAAATAATCTAAAATGGATGTTAGTGATAGACTAGCATCTCACATTGTTAAAATTGTCAGAGTTGTTATTTAATATTGCATTTTGACCATGCAGCTATTGTTTAATTATACTTAATTGTATACAGTTATATCTTAACCTTTAACATTATTCTACAATGAACCAGAGTAAAAATGTGATTGAAAGATGAAGAGTTGATTTCAATTTTTTTCTTAAACAAAAATAATGTCACCTATGCTCAGTGCTTTAGAACTTCTTGGATATGTAAAATGATTTCTGAAACTCTATTATAAACATGTCACTGATGACAATTTCCTTAGCTTGTCTGCTAAAATCTGCAAAATTCTGAACTAATCACCAACTTAAATATACCTATTTCCAAAAAGGATGTAAGGGGGCTTAAATCAGAATATAGTTTTAGCAAAAGAACAGATAAAATATGATTTCTTCATAGTATTACTTACACAAAACCTTTCTGAACTATTCATACTACAAGGGACATATCCACAATTCTCAGATATTAGAACCATAGGTGGGAAAAATCCATCTCTTATTAGCTAGATATGAATTGGGTCAAAGAAAACATGCTTTATGTTTTAGTTTCAGGTTAGAATTCATTTTTGAAAAAAAACTAGGAATCAAAACTATGTGTGACATATCTGGGACAAACACATACGCAAACAATGATTTTATTATACTGCATTATTTCCCCAGGAATAGTCACAGAACACATTACATATCTTTCAAAGAATGAAGCTATTTGGAATTGATCTCTTTAGGCTAATGTGGATTGTCATAGTATGTCAGCACAAATCCTATCATTTGAGGAAATCTCAAGATAATAAAATAATTTCGCTGTGAGTTCTGCAAAATTTGGAAGGCCACTTTCCTAATCTTTGAGTATTGTCTTCCTCCTTTCAAGTCCTCCCCTTCTTATCTCCTGATCTTTACACTCACTCTCTCATATTTTCAATCCATCTCTCTCTTCCTCCCTTCCTCTTTGCAATCTTTTTAGTCTTTTCATCTTTGAAATGAGATTGGAAAGCAGAGGCAGCCAGAGGAAAATACATGGTTCATTTTCTTCTAAATATACTCACATTTCTATTCAAAATAATAGGTTCCTTTTATAATTGTTTTAGAAGCAGCAAGCTGACTCACAAACCACAGCTAATAACTAAAGCAACTCAATTTAGCCCTTTCTAGCAACTGCCTAAGGCACTGGCTAATGGTGAGAGAAAGCCACAAAGAATGTTCCAAAGGGGGAAAAACAGCTACAATTAAATAGCTTTTGTTAAACTAATGTTTTAAAAGGCATTACTACAATTTTTAAGTGGGCCAAAGTTAGCAAGAGTTTCTAGAAGAAAGGAATGGGGAAGGTCATTCCCCTTCTTTCTCTTACACCCTGCACACAAAGGAGCACTGATTTGAACTGATCAAAGCTGGGAAGATGGATTGGGCTCTAGTCACTGAGGATAGAGCTTTCAAAGGATTACACTGTTAGCAGTATTTACCTGTAACTTCACAGACTATCTCTAGCACACACAAGAAACTGATAACCCCCAAGGAATAGAACTGGGTTTCCCGGAGAGATTTTTATATAGTTTGAATTTTGTCACATGAATGTATAGCCAACACGATTTTGAATACATGTCTACAAATTCTTTGACGCTCCTCTCCTCAAGAGGCCCTACTTAATTCACCTCTCCGTGAGTGTGAGCTGGACTTACTGACTTGCTTTAATCAATTAAAATATGACAGAAGAATGGTATGTCACTTCTAATATTGGGTTGTAACAAGCCCGCAGCTTCTGTCTTTAGCACTCATTCTGGAATCACTCACTGGGGAGTAAGCCAGATGCCATGAGGTGTGAGCAGGATGATAAGAGGCCTCCATGGAGTCACCTGAAGCATTGTCCCTTCGGAGAGTGAAGAGAGCTTAAAGGAAGAGTCTCCATTTCTTCAAAACACTGAAGCTGCAGGTCAACTGCCTGACCCCAACCTAGTAAGAAACCCTGAGTGAGAATCATCCAGCTAGTCCCTCCCAGTTTCCCAACCTTGAGAAAGCTGGAGAAAAATTTGAAATAATAACTGTTTTTTTTTTAAACTGCTAAATCTCAGAGAAATTTGTTAGAGAGCAACAGATGACTAATACAAGACTAAAAGTATAAGCAAACAGATTAGTCAGTTAATTAATTAAATGGAAATGGGAAGTCATTGTACACCCATGTGTTCTCTTTGGTCTAACTTGCTTCTACTGTGCTTGAGTGGGTGACAATATTGAAGCTGCTCTGGAAAGAGAGATGATCTGTCTTTTCTCTCAGCCACTGCTTCTATTTCTCGCATTTAAAAAATAAAGGACTGCTCTGAGATGGATTTTCCAGACCCGGTCAAGTGACTTTGTTGTTTGGCTTCTCATATATCTCTCATTTTGGCTATGCTTGCACATAGGTTACCTGATTGAAGATATCTTTCCTATGTCTGAAAAGACCTAATGATACTGTAATGTTTTTTTTTCCACTCCATGAAAATGGGAGGAAAATATATATACTTTATCTCTCACTTTTCCCAATGTTTCTCCCTAATATCTGACCCCAGTTGGAGAAGAGAATGAGTTCCATAGGTCTTTAGGTCAAAGTGGAAATTGTGGCCACCAGAATGTGCTTCTCACATCTCCTGCTTCGGGTATGGAAGGTAATTAATGGATAGCCCTAGTTGCCATGTCCTGAATCCATCACCTAGCCAAACTCCTCGTGACTACTCTCAGTGAAAGACAGAACATGGTAGGGATGTAAAGGTGGGTCCATTCCTGCAAAATGGGGGATCTGTCTGACAGGGGACTTCTCGGACAGGTAACTTTGACCCAAGAACTTCCTGTTGGCCTGACCAAAAGATGTTTAAAACTTGTTGAAGTCTGCCAGTCTATCTCACCTCCCTACGTTCTCTTTCTCCTCCGCAGAGGTGACTGCCCAGTTGTCCCCCTCTAGATACCTTCCCTCTTTTCCATCACATGTGTTTTTCCCAGTAAATCTTTTTGCAGCTAACCTTGGACTCTCTTTCTTGGAAGACCCAACTAATGCATTCTCCTTCCATTCTAAGGTACTCAGAATAACCGAGCTTTAATAAAGAAAGGAAATCTCTACTAGATCGTGTGTTTTATCATTAATATTCTGGATCATGGTTTGGGGGCCAATCCCCTAAATAGTGATTAAGTATTAATTTGCCTTACTTTGTTCACTGTGCACATATGTTGATCACAGTTTTGATAGCAACGGTAGTTTACCAAAGATAGAGTGGACACAGATGGCTGGATTCCTACTCATTCTCCATTACCCTAGTCAATCCATTATATATCAGGCAGTGGTACACCAGCCAAAAATAAAATTACTTTTTCATGTCTACCTTACAGATATACTAGCCAATGAGTCATAAGAAGAGATTATTTGGGAGGGCTTTTAGGAACCTTCTATAGGTGGAGACAGAGGCTGCGTTTTCTCCCCTCTTTCTCCTGTATAAAATGAGGATGTGAGGGCTACATTTGAGAGGTCATCTAGTGAACACAATGTGACTCTGAGACTAGAACTCACCCCTGAAATATGGTGGAGATTTCTCTGATGTGAAGGTGAAAAAATTTCTTCCTGCTAAAGATGCAATTAATTGAGGTCACTGTTACCATCAGTAGAACCCAATTCTAATTGGTGGAGAGATTAAATTATTTATTAGTGTCTGACCAATTATCATCTCTGTCCACTAACTCCTTAATTGTATCCCATTGACCCCAAAGGCTGGTATAGTTAATAGCACCCCATTTCAGAAAGGCTTACATTTTACTTTAAGCAAAACCAGGGTAGAAAAATCTGACATTGTGAGTACTCCATATTAGAGAATGGTTAGTCACATTATAAAAGATTTTATATCCCAAAGGGATTTACTTTAACATTCTATTAAGTAAAGTCTACTGTATTTCAATATTAGTTTCTATATCATTAAATTCATGACAGATACTGCTGTTGGGGAAAGGGAGAAGAAGCCTGTCAGAGAAAGTTACAACTAAATTCTTTAAAGTTTTTCCTATTGAAGAGGAATGAGACAAGGAGATAAAGGCACTGCTAATGGAAGGCTGTTATCAGTACCATTAACTCTATCAATTTTTCACCCCAACCCATGGTAGTTTGCTAGATAGCTGCTGACTGTATTATTCACAGACCTCTAACAGAGCTTTCTAGTTGTCTACCAAAATCTGTTTTTCTCCCATTTGTCCACAGTAATAGTTAAAACACAGCAATGATGATCCAGATAGAAACTACATTTCCCAGGCTTTCTTGCAGTGAGGGTTGGGCTTGAAATTAATTTATCAGCTTTACTTGCTTAGAAGAAAATAGTTTTCACTAAACTTCCACTCTTTCCTTTTGCTGTAAGCTGAAAGAGGAAGGTGACCACCACACTCAACCATGTAGAGGGGGACAAAATGGAAGGGCCTTGGGTGCTTAAATTATTCATTGGAACAGAGCTGCCCCACAATTCTCATTGCTCACCTCATGGCTTTTAGAAGAAAAAAAAATTCTTCAAGCCATTGCAGTTTGAAGCCTCTTTGTTTTAACAATTTCATCCTTTACCTAAATTTAAGCCTTATAATATGGCTTTGCTTAGTACCCTGGAATCTTAAAAAAAAAAAAAAAAGTGTGTGTGTAAGTTAAGATGCTTTCAGGACCTCTAAGAACCACAGATTCATCTGTATTTTATTTCCCATAACACAAATATATTAGTTCCTTAGGAATTCAAATTAGATTAAAGAAATAAAACCCATGAGAATGTATTATAGAATCTTACCATCAACAATAACCACTTCTCTTTAGTTAGCAATGTTTTAATCAGTAAAGATACAGTCTGCTGTGGGTTTATTTCTATTTCTGAGTCACACAGTTCAGGGTTTCTCAAAGAGGGTGGGTTCTGGAAACCACCATGAATAAGAATCATGTTGTATGGGGCACCTGGGTGGCTCAGTGGGTTAAAGGTCTGCCTTCGGCTCAGGTCATGATCCCAGTGTCCTGGGATCGAGCCCCGTATTGGGCTCTCTGCTTGGCAGGGAGCGTGCTTCCTCCTCTCTCTCTGCCTGCCTTTCTGCCTACTTGTGATCTCTGTCTGTCAAATAAACAAATAAAATCTTAAAAAAAAAAAAAAAGAATCATGTTGTTTGAGAATTGTGATCCTAGTAGATGGTGTATTACCATGGCCCTATTTCAGTGATGGCGAGGGTGGGTGAAGTGACACTTCTTAACATTGGTGATCTTATGACTTCCATGAGGATAGAGTTGCTCATCAAAATCAGATTGGTTCTCGATATGTGGTACTTAGTCTCATCAAACCAAAGAGTGGTTTGCAATCATCCCTACTAAAATGATACACTAAGAGGTAAGGTGTAGTAAAAAGGCTCTGAGTAGACTGCTTTCAGATTAATCAACATGGTGAGGACATATTGGTCCACCTCAATGCTTGGTGATACCTGTACAATTTTTGTTATTTCAAATATATTAGTAATAATTTATTTTGGTATGCATTTAAAGTATATCAAATGTTCCTTGTATATGATTACACATTAAAATACAAATTTATTTAATTTTTATGAGCACTAAAGTAGTTTTTTT
>ML107762.1:12446-28426 GCA_003697995.1 Taxidea taxus jeffersonii | reverse complement strand
GTATTAATTTTTATTTCCCACTAATAGTTACCATTGATCCACATCCTCAACAACATTTGATATTGTCAGACCACAATTTTTGTGAGTGTGGTAAATGTAATGATACATCATTGTGATTTTAATCTTTTTCTTGATTACTATTAAAGACTTTCATATATTTGTCTTTTCTGTTTCCTTCTCTTTTACATATATGTAAATATTTTTTGTCTCTCTTCTGTTTCTTTTCTTTGTTTGCTTTTTTATTTATAAGAGTTGTCTATGTGGCCTGCATGCTGATCACTTGTCAGTTTTATTGTTGGCAAAAACCTTGTCACATATGAGTCTTGTTTTTTTCACTTTTTTTTGGTGACCTTCTTTTAATTAAAGAAAATCAAGCCTAGGAGCACCTGAGTGGCTCAGTCAGTTAGGTCCCCAACTCTTGATTTTGGCTCAGGTCATGATCAGGGTCCTGAGATCCAGGCCCATGTCAAGCCAGCTCCCACCCTCTCCCTCTGCCCCTGCCCACATCTCTCCCTGCATTTAAAAAACAAACAAAACAAAACGAAATGCAAATCATAAATGCCCAGCTGATGAATGATGATTTTTTAAACTAAACACTTCTGTATAGAGACAACTAAATATTGTCACAACCTAAACCTTTCCAACAGTCATTATCCCAAAACAAGGTAACCAATATTCAGACTTCTATTATAATAGTTGAGATTTTTTTTTATTTTTACATAAATGAAATACAACAGAGTGAACTATTTTGTACCTGGATTCTTTTTTAAAAACAGTGCTTGATGGGGCACCTGGGTGGCTTAATCGGTTAAGCATATGCCTTCAGCTCAGATCATGATCCCAGGGTCTTGGGATCAAGCCCAGAATTGGGCTCCCTGCCCAGCAAAGAGCCTGTTTCTCCCTCTCCCTCTACTGTTCCCCCTGCTTGTGTGCTCGCTGCCTGTCAAAGAAATAAAATCTTTAAAACAAAACAAACAGTGCTTGAATTCATTCATGTTTTTGCATGTACTAAGAATTTGTTACCTTTCAATACTGGATCATGTCTATTGTGTAAACATACTACAATTTATATAGCCATTTGCTGGAGAGCATTGGAGTCATTTTCTGTTTGGGGCATTTGAAAATAATGTTACAGACATTCTTATGCATGTCTTTTCATATACACATCATCGAGAGTACCTGTATCTACAATTTCAGTAGTTACTGCCAAATGGATTTTAAAGTTGTTAAATTAGATTTTACTCTCACTACCAGTGTACAATAGTTTTTGTAGTAGTTCCATATCCTTATTAAGATACTGCTATAAAGTCTTTTTAACTTCAGACATTTCTGTAGATTTAGGCTAGTATCATATTTTGATATTACCATGTTCTTTCTTTTTTTTTAAATCAGCATGTTCTTGCTGTCTAAATGTGGCTGAGTATCTTTTCATGTTTGGTCACTTTGATACCAACTTTTTGTGAGGTAACTGTTTCAATGCTTTTTCCTATTTTATTTATTAGATTGTTGATTATTTCTATTAATGTGTTGGGGTTTCTTCTGGATAGGAGATCTTTGGCAGACACACCCATTCCAAACTTATTTCTCACTCTGTGGTTTGCATTTTCAATCTCCTAATAGTGTTCTTTTTTTTTTTTTTTTAAGATTTTATTTATTTATTTGACAGAGATCACAAGTAGGCAGAGAGGCAGGCAGAGAGAGGGGGGGAAGCAGGCTCCCTGCCGAGCAGAGAACCGGACACCAGGCGGGTCCCAGGACCCCGGGACCATGACCTGAGCCAAAGGCAGAGGCCTTAACCCACTGAGCCACCCATGCACCCCTCCTAATAGTGTTCTTTTGATGAACAAATGTTCTTAATTTAATCAAAGTAAAATTTTCCCATTTCTTCTTTTAGGGCAAGTAATTTTTTTGTCCAACTTAAGAAATCCTGCCCACCCCAAGGTCATGAACGTATCTCTAGTAGCTCTAAGTTATCTGAGTTATCTTCTACGTTATCTACCTAAGTTATCTTCCAGTAGCTTTATTACTTTAGATTTTATAATTAGGTCTGTAATTCATTCCGAATTTATTTTTCCTGTAGGGTAAAATAAGGCTAAAGTTCAATTTCCTTGCGGATAGCTAATTTACCCAGTATCACTTATTGAAATGACAATCTTTTCTTCCCCAAATTGTAGTGGTAACTTCAGCAAAACCCAGGTGACTTCATGCACATTTTTGAACTGTTATTCTATCATGTTAGTCCGTCAAACTGCCCAGTATACCTACCATACTGTCTTAACTAAAATGGATTTTCAGTAAGTCTCCATACTGAGTAGTGTAAGCCTTCCAAATGTGTTCTTTTTTATTCAAATGTCTTTTTATTTTATTTATTTTTTATTTATTTATTTATTTATTTATTTATTTATTTATTTGACACAGAGAGAGACAGAGGGAGAGGGACCACAAGCAAAGGGTGTGGGAGAGGCAGAAGTAGGCTTCCCACTGAGCAGGGAGGCTGACGCAGGGCTAGATCCCAGGACCCACAGATCATGTCCTGAGCCAAAGGCAGAGGCTTAAGGACTGAGCCACCTAGGCGCCCAGTCTTTTGAATGTTCTTGAAACTGCTTTTTCATACTAATTTTGAATATTAATTTCGAAGCTTCTTCTCCACATACTAAAAATTACTTGAAATTTTTATTGGAATTGCAATGCATTTTTAGTTCAGAGAAAACTGGCATTTTTACAATATCAAATCTTCTAATACAAAAATATGGCATGTCTTTCATTTGTTGAGAGTTTTTGTAATTTCTCTCAATAATGGTTGGTAGATTTTCAGTAGAGGGAACATTTTTCTCAGTTTTCTCCTAAGCATTATTTTAAAATTCCATGTTTACTATCACTTGTCATTAATACACAGAAATAGTTTAATTTCTTTGTATGTTAAGTGTGCATCTAACCATTTTGCTAACTTCATTTATTAATTCTAATAGCTTATCTGTAGAGTCTTCAGATCATCTACATATATTATCCTGTTGTCCTGAATCATGACAACTTCCTTTCTTTTCAGCTCTTGCAGAAGCTGTTTGTTTGCCTCTTTGCAATTGTTAAAAAATCCTGTCTTAACAAAGATCATAGGACCATCCAAAATAGACGCGGTTTTAAGAATTCCTTCACATATTCTGCACGCATATGAAACACCTGGAGATTTTAAAATGCAAATTCTCATTGAGTAAGTCTGGAGTGGGGCCCAGGATTCTGTATTTTCAGCAAGCTCGCAGGGGAGACAGATGCTGTCCATCTAGAAACGTTTCTTTAAGTAGCAAAGGTGTGTGGAAATCTTTGTCTGATTCTCACTGCAAAGGATGAAGCATTTAATATTTGAGCTCTAAGTCTGATGTGTACTAGAGGTTTGGCTTGTTTATTTGCAGATATCATGTAACAGATCAATAAATTGTTATTTCTACTTTATTTGTTAAAATTACTAGTAAGTATTGAATTTTATAAAATTATTTTGCTTTTAATGAAATCATCATATAGTTGTTCCACAATATTCCGTTAATGAGGTGAATTGCCCTGATGGATTTTCAGACTTTTCTCAACCTTGCATTCTTGAAATCATTTCTACTAGTTCATGAAATATTATTCTTTTTATTTATTGCTGGATTTGACTTGCTAATATGTTGTTTAGGACTTTCATATCTATGTTCATAAGTGATACGGGAATGTAATTTTCATTTCTTTTGATATACCTGCCAGGTTATGGTATTATTACAACTTTGATCTCATAATTAATACAATTTGGGAGTGGTCTCTCCATTTTTACCTCTGAAAGAATTTGTGTAAGAACGGTTTTATTTCCTCCTTAAATGCTTGAAAGAATTTATGGGTAAATTCCAGCTAGGCCTGGAATTTTCTTTCTATAAGGTTTCTAATTAGAATTAAAATTATTAGATAGAGAATTTTCACACTGTTTTCCTAAGATTTTTTTCCTTTTACTTAAAATTTTAAATTAAAATTTTAAAAGATATTTTATTTATTCATTTGTCAGAGAGAGAGAGAGAGCACAAGCAGGGGGAACGGCAGGCAGAGGGAGAAGCAGACTCCCTGATGAACAGGTAGCCCAATGTGGGACTTGATCCCAGCACCCTACTATTACAACCTGAGCCAAAGGCAGATGCTTAAGGACTGAGGCACCCAGGCAGCCCTCACATTAAAATTTTTATAATATAATCTTATGATCTGAGGAATCTGTAGTGATTCTTTCTTCATTCCTGAAATTGGAATTTGTACCATCTTTTTTTGGGTAAATCTTGCCAAATACTTATCAATTATGCTACATTTTTAAAGAAACTGACTTGTAGTATGGGTAATCCTCCATTTACTTGCTCTCTATTTCATTGATTTTTGTATTCTTTGTTTCCTTCTTTTTATTTTCTTTGCGTTTCTATTGCTACCCTTTCTCTTAACTTTTTGAGACAAATTTAAATGATTGAACTTTCACCCTTTCTACTCTTCAATTATAATGCGTTTAAAATTACAAATTTGGGGGGCACGTGGGTGGCTGAGTCAGTTAGGCATCGGACTCTTGGTTTTGACTCAGGTCATGATCTCAGAGTGCTGCTTTGGGCTCTGTGCTGGGTGTGGAGCCACAGCCCCTTCCCGCTCCCCTCCCCCCCACCCCACTACCCTCACACCCACTTACACATGCGCATTATCTCTCTCTCAATCTCTCTCTTTTAAAAAAACAAAAACAAACAAACAAAAACCCTGTAAATTTTATTCTAATTATGAGTTTAGTTTTATAAGTTTTGACATAGCTATGTTTATTATTATACATTAAAATAGTTTCTTTTATGCATTAATAAGTTTTCTTCCATACTTTTTGTTTTGGTCAATTTGGTCAATTGTTACTTGTATTTCCTCTCATTTCCATGCGTGGGTTTTTAGTATTTTTGCTGTTGCTTTCAATATTAATTTTACTGCGATCAGAAAACATATTCTGAATTATTTTCATTCTTTGAAAGTTTGAGGGATTGGTTTTGTGCACAGTAGATGATCAGTTTGGATAAATAGTTCATATGCACATTTACCTCTCCCTTACCAGCACATTTTTTAAATTGTTATCATGCCTTTTAATTCTATATGAATTTTAGGTCTAAAACACTATTCCTATATTTGTTTAATCAACATTTATTTTTACCCACATATTTACCTTTACCTTGTTTCTTTGTTACTTCCTGCAATTTTGTGTTTCTGTCTAGAATAATTTTTCTTCTGCCTGAAAAGTCCCTTTATTTTTTTTCCCCTTAATTCAGATTACTGGCAATAAATTCAATTGTAGCAGTATTTTCTTATCTGGAAATGTCTATCCTGGTAAAGTTTTTTTCTAGATAATTTTCTAGAGTATAAATTTTTAGGTTGTCATTTATTTTTTTTCCTGTTTTTTTCTCTTTAAAATTGTCATTCTATTGCCAGTGGCATCTATTGTTTCTGATTTTAAAAAATTAGTTATTTTCCGGGACACCTGGGTGGCTCAGTTGGTTAAGCGGCTGCCTTAGGCTCAGGTCATGATCCCAGCATCCTGGGATAGAGTCCCGCATAGGGCTCCTTGCTTGGCAGGGACCCTGCTTCTCCCTCTGCCTCTGTCTGCCTATGCTCGCGCTCTCTCTCTCTCTCTCTCTAATAAATAAATAAAATCTTTAAAAAAAAATTAGTTATTTTCCTTATTGTTTCTTCCTTGATGATAATGTGTTTTATTTTTTCTGGCTTCTTTTAACTTTATGTTTTGTCTCTTTCTTTCAGAAATCTTATTCTGATGCATCCAGAAGTGGCTTCTTTGTATTTATTCTACTAGGGGTTCACATTTTTTCTTGAATTTTTGGGTTGATATCTTCTCTCAGTTCTGATGATACATTTTTGTCATGATTTCATTGTCATTATTTTAAATATTGCATCTGTTATGCTTTCTCTTTTCTGACTTTCTGAGACATTTATTAGACCTTTTCACATTTCTGATGTTTCTTATACTCGTTTACAAAATTTCCATCTTTCTTGATCTTCCTATATGAGTCAGATATTTTCTACTATCCTATCTTCTAGTTTACAAAAATATTCTTCTGCTGTGTCCAGTCTAGGTCAAACAATTACTGGTTCTTAATTTTCATTATTACATTTTGTGATTTTATAATTTCTGCTTGATCCTTTTTATGGATGTCAGTTTTGTAGGGAATATTTCATTTTGAACATATGCATATATGCATATATGAAATATATTATAATATTCAACAAATACTTCATATATTTTTTCTCAAACATGATAATTACTATTATTTTAAAGTTTGTGTTTGATTACTCCAATGATAGGGTCATATGGAAATTTTGGATTAGTTTTCTTTCTCCTGACTTTTTGGTATGCCTGTAAATTTTTTATGCTTAATGACAGATACTGGACAAGAAAAGTGGAGAAGACTCTGGAGGATAAGTACCTCATTTTCTGTCAAGCAGCCTGAGTTGGAACAGATCACATTAATCTAATCAAGGAATGAACCAACTGAACTGAAGTTTTGTAAATTACTTTCTACCTCTGGTTCTCCCCTATTTCCAGGCTTGGATCTTCTGGGTTTTCACTGATTATCTGGGATTCTTTCTACTTGCAAGTCTTGAAGTCTACTGAGGACTACTGAAAACTCAGCTCCTGTGCAGTAGCTTCTGCCTTTCTCTTTTGCCTATCACCTTGAGCAATATTAGAATTTATAAAATGTCTCTAGAGGGAAAATGTACATATCTTGAACTCCTTTCTCTGTACATTCTTTCTCTCAAGGATCTTTTTCTTATGCTTCAGAACCACCATTATATATATCTACCTCTATCTGTATCTATATCTCTACATAATATTATGTATATATAGATAGTCAAATATTGATAATGTTTAGAAATTCAGACTTTATGTTGGAAAATAAGGAGAGAGCTTTTGATTGCCTGAAGTACCAGAAGAACTTGGAAGTGCTTTAGTTTAAATGTTTTGTTTTTATAGAAATCTACTTAAATGTTGTCACAAAAATATATAATTCTAGTTTCAACAAATAAGAAGGATCTAAGTAGTATCCAAAGTTAAACTTCATTACGTCCAGGATATACATAACTGAACATACTTCTTAACTGGACATGAACAGAAACCAAATGGTCAGGCAATAGCGAAACTCGAAATGAAAAACCACCACACTGAGAAAGAGTAGCTGTGCTCCAGCATACACAACACCTGGTACTGAGATTTTCAAAATGGCTGATTTTGACTCACTGACAGATAGCATTTTTAGAGTTGGTTGTTTTTATTAGCTGAAGAGTAAAGTTGGCATCCTGTTGAGATGAGTTTCAGTGAGGTTTATGGTTGTTCTTTCCATTTCTGGGCTCTTGTCCTATGAGATATTATCCATTTCAAAAAGTTGTGCTATTTCAGCAATTTCTTGTTCAACATTGACAGTTGCCATTTCACAAATATTAGAGAGATTGAAAAGGCCTATAAGATCATTAAATCCATCCCCCTGGCACTGTAGGCGAAGCAAGTGAAGCAAAACTATTTTTTTGTGTGTGGGTTATATTTGGCCTGGTCGTTTCTAGTAAAATAATATGGAGTGAATTGGGTGGTGGGAGTCTAGCTAAGTGAAAAGTTTCTGCAGGAATCTTCAGTGTTTCCTTTCTTTCTTATCAGTCTGAATATCATTAACCATTAGGTGCCTATTTTATATCTCAAATACATATTTTAAAACCATTTCTGAGTTATGACTTCTCTTCATTTAAGTCCCTCGTCTGGTTAATTTAAACACTGACCAGATAATCTGGAACTGAGTGAAATCCCACAACCAATAGTCTTGGAATACTTGGAACACTTGGAATACCTACTACTTCTATGTGTAAAATGATGAAAAATAAAGACTGTGTTACTTTTGTTTTAAAGATAGTAGTTTCACAAGTGTTGTATTTTTATTAGGTTTAAAGGTGACAAAAGTATTTTGTTCTGGTTAATATTAAATATCTGACTATTATTGATTTTAGTCAAATTTACTCTTTTGTATTAATGCTCCATATGAGAATACTACTGAAAAAGCATCTGTGTACAGTTACTTGAACATCAGTGGTGTCTATTCATTATATTTAGTTAATATTAACTAAATTTACTTTTAGATTTAAACATCTTACAAGTATGTACCATATTGTAAGATTTTGATGGACCTATCTCAAGTATAAAAATAGTTAAAATAATAAACATCATATTTAAACATAAGAAATTCTTTATAATCATATTATCAGCAAAATACTTTCTGACCTTGCTTATTATTAAATACTATTTAATTAAATTACCAAAATTATTTCATAGCAGGAGATTTGTAATACAAATCAGCCACATATAAATAAGTAACAATCTCCCTTAGGCAATATCAAAACATCACTCCCAATGAATAAATTAAAGGAAGAAATTTCAAGAAAATAAAGAAGATATCAACTATTACACTGTCATTGATGTCACCTAGTTCTTAAAATTTTGGCTTCTAAACTCTTAAACTAGGGAATAAAACAAAGTTTATTCATTTTTTGTTTGTTTGTTTTAAAGATTTATTTGAGAGAGAGAGAACGTGCACACTTTGGGGAAGGTCAGAGGGAGAGAGAGAATCTTAAGCAGGCTCCATGCCCAGTACAGAGCCTGATGTGGGTGTCGATCTCACAGCCCTGGAATCAGGACCCCAGCCAAAACAGGAGTCAGACACTTAACGGACTGAGCCACCCAGATGCCCCTAAAACTGATTCTTTAGAGCTTTACTATATCATTTTAAAAATGTTTGATTATACTGTTTGGAAAGCACAAAGAGCCAAATATTTTACAAAAAATCCTTTAGCAGCTCTCAAAATGTTACAGAATTAATTGTGGAACAATGGTCATATGCGTGTTACTACATTTTGGGCACAAAATAATTCAATATCATAGCACCATACACTCAGATCACACTCGGTAAATAGGTGTCACAGGAAATCTCAACTCTTAAGGAGGATTTATGATGACAATGTGAAGTTCAGTCTGGTATAGGTTGTGACTGTTCCCATTTTAGTATCAAGTAATGAAATGTCAGTTCCAAGCCTCTACTCCCCTCACACTGCTTTGAGCATGTAATCCAATATGCTATTTGAATAATTGAGCAGATCTTCACTAGCAAAAACAAAGTTCTCTTGCCATAACATTTAAAGAATATGCATGAAAGAATTTTCATAGGTATAGTCCTTCTTTTGAAAGAATAACTATGGAAATCGACATGGGATACTATGTTATGCTGTCATTAATACTTTCAAGTTTTCAACAAGACCAAGGATGTTTGGCAGGAGACAATGACAAATGAGTAGGTAAGCAAGACTTCAGGTAAACCCATTGAGTCAAAGAAAGTCACTCTTGAAGGATAAAGAAAACCTTACCTAACTAAGAGTTGTACACATTTTTCACCCTCTGGAAGGTACATTAAATTCTATACTTCCACTACCTAGGTTCTGGGAGCTATGTCCCTTCGCCTGGACTCAGGAGCATGGATTTTTCTCATAAGGTAAGCACCCTGCTGTACAGAGTACAACTGTATTGGAAATGCCTTGGTACATATTTTGCACATATCATTGCCCCTAAATAAGAAACATCTTTTTTATGTGATGCCCTCCAGTACAAAGACTGCTTCAGAAAGATAAACTCATAGTGCTGGATTTATTAAAAAGTTATGTTTTGATTCCTAACATAATGCTCTCCTAAAGAACATTCAACTGTAAATCTGATCACACATCAAATTCATCTTCACTACCTTCTCTACCTTCTATGCTTCAATTCTCTACTTTCTACACTTCTCCACTTTTTCCCTTCACTACATCTCTTCACCTCCTCATTCTCCACTTAGGAAGCATCCTTACTGTGATTGTATGTTAAAATCTTAAATCTTTAGGGACTTTGTAGATCATCTGCTCCTATCTCTCATTTAAGGAGAAACAAGACACAAGAAGAACACTTGATTTTCCCAAGTTGCATTAGGTAGTGGTAAAGTTATCATCACTAGATGCAAAATAGTCATGAGACCCAAGTCAATGTTGCACCCTGTGGCCTGTGGTTTTCCATGAACTGTGATGTCTTGAGGGCTGGCATGCCCATTCCCAGGGGTGATTCTTGTCCTAGAGATGATGGTCACCTCTTGATTTTTGTGTTGCTGCCCAACTGGCTCCTACACTGAATTCTGCAAGAAATTCCGATTTCCTACTTTGAAAGAACAACTATTAAAAAAAGACATAAATTAAACATAATTGCACAAATTCAGGGCAGTATTGTTAATTTTGGTTTATAAACTTAGGAGAACACAACTTTGAATGTTAGAAAGCTGGATTAGGAATCAAGAAGCTAGTTTCTGATTTGCTCTAAGTACCTTGGAAAGTTTGGGTAAATTTTTTAATCCTTCTGTTTCTCATTTCCCTTATCTGGAATTTAAGAGGATTTGTACTAAATGACTCTTAAGGTCCCTTCTAACTAGAAATTTCTGTGATTCTTTATCATGCAAAGTAAAGTGGAAAACTGAGATAACCACATAGGTGTAGCAAAGGGTAAACAAGGCTCAATACTTTGCTTTATTTGTCTGCATATTTCAGACAAAAATAATTTCTTAATCCTGAATCACCAGTACAATTGTGTCTGCTTTGACTTTACTCTGTGTGCCGATGCAGCCAAAACCCCATGCTTCATTCATACATACAGTCTGGTAGACCATGTGAAACAGGGTGCTAGATTGAGCTATGTGAAATTGGAATGCACTGTACTTATATTAAGTGGATCCACATTCCCTGTGGCAGAATCGGAAAGGCAATGCACACAAATATAAATAAATGGAAAACTTCAAGGCTTGTTTATGTAACTACATTCCAGTGTATGTATGAAGACATTGCAATTAGGAAAACTTTGCTTGTCAAAACTGGTCATTTAAAATTTGTTCTCACTTCCTTCTCTCTGTGATTTTTTTTTAGCAATGATTTTTAATCACCTCCTTCACCAAAAATAAGTTTAAGTGTCTCTTCAATTCATTTGCACTTTTACTTTCCCAGCTTTTCCTGACAGCTTTTTCTTGTACGTGGCATTAAATAGTTCTGCTCTGGTTCCCCTGTATTAACCCCGGGGCTGAATTTTGCCTTGACGCACATCCTAACACATTGCTAGTACAGTAAACTTTTTGTTGAGTCCTTTAAATAAGATTTGAGCCTATTATTAGAACAGTGCATGCATCTAAACAATGATCTGTCCGCCATTTTCTATATTTCAAAAATTTTCCTGCCAACACTCAATTTTTAAAACTGCAACTATTAAATCTCCTATTTCCAGTGAAGCTAAAATGGAAATTAGTTTTCTGAATAAATGTTGCCCTTTACTGCATCCCGTCCTCACGCCTGGTATCTTTCATTTTCTGTTCAGTCCAGCAGTGGACACTATATTCAAAGTAGGAATCAAGCAAATGCCTTACGAAGGTTTAGTATCTCTCTTCACTCTCATCTCCTCCCCCTTTGATGAGATAACCTAGTAAATCCGGGTTGCTTTTTCTAATGCAGTTCTGCTCTATGCTGATGGTTTTACAGATTTTCCCACAATATCCTCCAAATCCTTTTCTGGGTGTATGTTCTGCATAATTGGCTCCTTGATCCTGTACTTCTTAGTTTGTATCTCTGTACCTGAACTGCATTTAGCATCCTCCGCTTTAATCACCCACAATTCAAATCCTTTTCAATCTGATAATATTGCACCTTATTATTTGCTAAGACTTCAATTTTAGTATCACTAGCAAATTCAATGATCTTTTCTCCTCTGAATATGTCCCCAAATATGTAGGCCTTATTCCCAGAGCTCTGGAAAGCTTGCTATTTCTAACCCCCTTCGAAGCTGAACTTGCCATCTACAACTGCCTTCCATCTACTACTCTTAAATTAGTTTTCCGCTGCAATATGCTATTTTACCTCCCGTTCCCTGGGTCTGCCTTAGATATAAATCTCTGATGTGAAACTTTGTCAAATGTTTTTTGAACACAGTTTTTTCTTATCTGTTGAGGCAGTGGTGCTGTCCAAGAGCGGCGACAATTAGAGAAATATGGCCTCCCTTGCGTGGGTCTACCCTGACGATCTCTAAGAAATCTTGCTAGGATTCTCTGTTTATATTTGGAGAAATCCAAGCAGTCTCTTAAAACAGACAGACAGATAAACCAAGCCATAAGCATTTCCTGTTTTATTTTCTTAAACTTTCAGGGACAGAAGACTAAGGCCCAACTTTCCCATGTCTGTTCTGGAGGTTACTATGTGTTGGTAAGGTGGGCTTTGTCATGTAGACTCAGATCTGGAGCAGAGTGTAGCTTTGTGCCATGTGGAAGTTTGTGCACAGATGAGGGGTGGCCTGGCAAAGCAGTCTGGACAGACTGATGGCTACAGTACCATTGGTGATGACCTGCTAGACCTTGTTAAGTATTTACCATATGTCAAACCTTGTTCTAAGTCATTTCCACTCTTTTAACCTAAGAGTGTTATCTTGAAATGAATATAGACTTCCAGAAAAGCTGTGAAAATGATACAGAGAATTCCTGTATACCTTTCACCCAGCTTCCCCTATTGTCAGCCTCTTGCATAATCAAAGCATGATCACTGAGACTTGGAAAGTAACAGGGGTGTAATACTATTAACTAAACTATAGACTATGGCCCTCTAATATCTTTTTTTCTGCACTAAGTTGTGCCCTCGGAGTCTTCTTCAATCTGTGACAATTCCTTGTCTCTCCCTGTCTGGTCTGTGGCAATCTTCTCTTATCTGTCATGATTTGACATTTTTGAAGTGTATTGGTTGGGCATTTTATAGAACATCCCCTAATTATTTTCTTTTCCTGATGTTTTCTTATAGCTACCTTAAGATTATGTATTTTTTTGGCAATAACACCACAGAAGTGATGTGCTCTTCTCAGTGAGTTTTATCAAGAGATGATGCTAGCCTTGATCATTTGATGAGATGGTGTCTGCCAGGTTTCTCCACAGTAAACTTACTATTTTTCCTTTTGTAATTAATAAGGACTGGGGGGAAATATTTTGAGATTATGCAAATACCATGTTTCTCCTCAAACTTCTGCTCACCAGTTTTAGCATACATTAGAGTAACTTACCTATAACAATTATTACCCTAGTGGTTGTCCATTGGTGATTTCAACTTCCCTCTTTTATTCCATATTTATTCATTGGGATTCTTCTATTAGCAAGATCTTTCCTTTCTCCTCTCTTCATTTATTCACTTATTCAGTTTTGCACCTACATTAATATGAAGCCATGGATATTTATTTCAAGGCCGATGTGTAAAAAAGTCTCCATAGAATTCAGCAACATAAAAAAATATACTGTTAATTATGTGTGAAAACATTGGCAATGTCTATTTAGAAGAAAATAGGTCTAAAAAAATATGCTTAGACAGATATTCAGCGTGAATAGATTGTCTGATGGAGAAAATGTCTTCTCAGAACTCTCCCAACAGCCACCAGATTTGCCTCATTGGATTTAAAACAAAAGAACATCTTCACTCCTGGATCCCACCTCATGAAATGTCGGGTTGGAGGAAGGTAAAACAGATATGTATAGATTCAGTATTGGAGATGATCAAGTAGCTGCTAACTCTAATAATTCAGGAACAGAGCAGGTAGCAGGATGTGATAATGGAAAGAAGCAAAAAATTGCCTGCAAACTGTCTATGGAGGAAGTCAAGTCTGGGCAGTGGGACATACTGGCATAGAGCAGAGGAAATTGAAACTGATAGAGGGATGATGGAATAACCTTGCCAAATGCACCTTGCTCACCCAAGGCTGTCATTAATAAGTTGCTGACACAGTCCCAGAACTTATTCCTGATGCACGAGAGCTTGGCAATCAACAAAACTGAATCCCAGGAGTATAGGGCTGAGGCCACTGACATAATTCCTGCCCCTGTCACACCCAGCTCAGAGCCGGCACAAGCCTGGGCCTACAGGGCTGTCTGCCAACATACTCAGTTGCAGGGAGTAGAAGAAGACAAAGGCAGGGGAAATGAAATAGATTGCAGAAAATCAACATTTTATAGCAATCATTTCATTGACAGCATCTATTCATTCATTATTGTATATGTCCCTTCATTTCTTTAATAAATATTTATGGAGGACATACCATATTCCAAGCATTGTGCTAAGTTCTAAGAGCCTAAAGGTAAACAAGTTATGATCCCTGCTCTCAAGAGGTATTTATAATCTTATAATATTTATATTATAATCTTCACCTTCTCTCTAAACCCCTGTTTGAGAATTGCTGCCTCCGATTTATTCATTCATCAACAGCAGAAATATATGTAGTGAAGATCTATAGTGACTCTACGAAGATATACCAATAAAAGGCTCTGTACTTGTTCTAAAAGAGCTCATGGGTGATAAGCACAACAGTTATATATGGTGTAATAAGTGTCACAATGGAGATGGGCACAGGATCTGTGACAACAAATGGAAGAGGCTCCTAACATAGACCAGAAGTGTCAAAGGTTTCTTCACAGCAAAGGCACTTGCCTGAGTCATGAAAGGAGGGGAAGCTTTGCAAGATAAGTAGGTATCAAGAGGACGGCAATTCTGGATGCAAGAGACAGCAAAGCTCATTTATTTTAGAAATGCAAGTCACCGAATAAGATTGAATTATAAAGTTCAAAGAGAAAAGAGGTAAAATATGAGAGTGGAGAAGCAGGCAGGAACCAGATAACAAAGCACCTTGGAAAATATTCTACAGTTTAAAGTCTATCCTGAAGGCCACAAGAAGCTATTTAAGCAAAAGAGGTGACTAAATTGGGTTTAGATTTTGAGCAATCATTTTGGAAGCAGTGTAAAGAATAGATTTGAGAGACCTAAAATAATAGACAAGGAGGTAATAAAGAAGGACATTAAAATAAATCAGGCAAGACTCCTGGGTATATATTCAAAGGAAACGAAACAGGATATTGACGAGATATCTGCATCCTAGTGTTCATTGCAGCATTATTCACAATAGCCAAGACATGGAAACAACCTAAGGGTCTGTCACTAGATGAGTGGGTTAAGAAAACGTGAGCTATAAATATAGATATCCAATTGTATATTATTCGGCCATGAAAAAGAAGGAAATCCTGCCATTTGTAACAACATGGATGGACCCTGAGGGCATTATGCTAAGTGAAATAAGCCAGACAGAGAAAAACAAGTACAGCACGGTATTACTTATAATACAGAATCTAAATAAAAGGCCAAACTCAGAAACACAGAGTAAAAGAGTGGTTGCCAGGAGCTAGAAGGTGGGGGAAAAAGGGAGGGTTTGTGACAGGGTACAAACTTTCAGCTATAAAATGAACAAAGTCCGAAGAACTAATGCCTAACATGGTGACTAAACTTGATAACACTGTACTGTGTAGTTCGAATTTGCTCAGAGAATAGAACTTGAATGTTCTCGTGCACACAGAGAAAGTTAAATATGTGAGGTGGTGGATGCATTGATTCAACTAGATTGGCAGAGGAATCCTTTCATAGTGTAAGCATATATCAAATCATCATGATGTACACTTTACATGTTTTATAATTTTACTTGTCCATTAGACCCATAAGGCTGAAAAATTAATAAATAAAGTATATATAGTACTAATAAACTGGTAGGACATATAGAAATCATATTTCTTAAATTAGAAAATAAACAAACATATCAGGCAAGAAATGACTAAACAGAAAAAGGAGTAGATTGGTAGCCATGGCCTTAGAGAGAATGGAATGGATTCCATGATCATTAAGAAGTCAAGATACAATGAGAGACTGATGGTGTCATTGGGAACAGTTTGACTTAAGAAACAGGGTACTATTCTCAGAGAGAAGGAAAACAAGATGTATAACAAATTTAACTGAAAAGTCAGTATATATATCAAATTAGAGGTGCCTGTAAAAAAAAAAAA
>ML107762.1:0-12046 GCA_003697995.1 Taxidea taxus jeffersonii | reverse complement strand
AACACTATCCAGATTTGGCAGAATAAGAAACCAGGTTCCAGAGAGAAAGAATAAACATCATCCAAGTAACACAACTAAGCTGAAGGCCTGAGGTTCAAAGTGAAACTGACTCTGTCTCCAGTGTTTTCCATCATGAAAAGCACCTCTCATGGACCCCTTTCGTAGGCTCCTCATTGTTAAATCTTTAAAAATTTAGACAAAGAAAAGGGATTATTGGAATTCATCCTACTTATTAACAGAGTCATTATCCAATGTCCTTGATCTTGAGCGAGTCTAGGATTCCTGCTGAATGAAAGTGAACAATAATCACCAGTGATCTTCAGTGAAGAACTGGTTTTCCTCAGTATTGTCTTCTCCTCAGCTAAGAGAAAATCTGAGACCCAAACATGCCTGTAACATTGTCCTCATGACGTCCTTCCCAGCCTTCATGTCCTGTGATCAAGAGCCAAGAGAACCAGAACTTCCCCAAATTCCATCACCCAGGTTAAAGTTATTGAATCCAACTTTATTTGCAAGGGATCTAGCAATCACAGTTAACACACTTACGTAGAAAGGACTCCCTTCATCTTTGTGAGACTTAATCAGAGGTCTCAGAGAAGAAAAGTGACTTTGCTAGTGGCTGCCCTGGAATCTGAACCAGTGCTCTGATTTCAGTTCCTTTTCCTGCTACTTAGGAAAGATTCTTCATAATAGCCCCCAAAGTTGAATCCCTCCCTTTTTTTCCTCAAAGACATCTTTTACAAAATCTATACATTTTGTGGACCAGACTGTATCTGGTGTTTGTTTTGAGAGACTGCACAATTTTGGGCCACCTTCAGAAAACTCTCTTAGCTTTATAGAAATTATCATGCACACTGCTTTTTTTCCTTCCACTAGCAAAAGACCTGCTCATGGCTCAGTCACACACACAAAAATAATAATAACAATATATGTCCAAAAAATGAAAATCCATTGCTCTCCCTTTGCCATGGCAGTGTTGTATAATAAGCAAAGGGATGATAGAGAATTCTGCAGAAAGTCTTGCAGATTCCAGCACAGAGACGGGCCAAAACCATTACATGGTATTAAAACTATAATCCTACATGACCTTTAAAATATATTTTACCTTCGCTGCTGTGATGACCAAAACTGTGTTTTAACCAAACCACCAAAACTGCTAATGCATATGAGGGAAAGTATTTAAGGAAAGAGATTATAATGTCAATGTCAATGATTCCCTCTCTCTTGCGTGCACACACACACACACACACACACACACACACACACACACTGTCTCATACACTCTCTCATGCACATTCTTTCACACATATGCACATGCTCTGACACACACACTCCCTCTCTCACACAAACACTCATACATGCACTCTCATACACAGACCATCACTAAAAGGAAAAACTACATTATTTTCTCCTCACAAGATTAAATTCAATTCTAAACAGTCCTAAGGCAATGGAAAAAGGTGGAAAACTTCCTGAAAGATCAGTGAAAGCTTTCAAGATTACTTGTGATTAAGGAATTGATTGCTTTTAGGGCTAATGAATTCTCAATTTTGCAAGCCTATGAAAGCAGAGAACACCTGGGTTGGTTTGGATATTTGTGAAAAAAGGGTAGGTTATTGGTATCTCTCAAGACCTTGTATCATGGATATTGAATATGATACACATGAAATACTATTTTGCATTGCTATTTTTTTCTAAAGGATAAGTGATAATCTTTACACAATAAAATAAAATGTTTCAAATTATAAATTTTAAATGTGTGCTTTATTAATCAATTTATATATGATCTTGACAATTAAAACAATTAACACATATAATTCTTTTACTTTGAGAATATTTTATATAAATATATATATTTAATTTCATATCTCACAGCTAAGTAAGTCATTTTTAGACAGTCATACTATCGACACTTTATAGATGAACAAAGTAAAGCAAAAAGGAACTAGGTGAATTTTCTAAGTTTAGAAAAGAAGCTAGGGCCAGAATCAGAACTATAGGCCAGGTTGCCTGTCTCCCATTTTCAACATCATTATCCAAACAAACTGTCAAATGACATGAAGACTTTTGGTATGTATGCTGCTATACCTACCAGCCAGAATTATTTTTTGATTGTAACTTTAATAATTTCAGACAATATTTAATTCTTGAAGTCAATTGCTTCCTATATTGGTAAGTAAAAATCAAATTCTGAAATTCAGACAAATAAAATACACTTGAAGAAGAAGGAGAGGAGGAGGAGAATCCTAAGGATGCCTGAATATGACACTCACACTGAGAAATCACCATCCCAAGTACCATGTACTCACTCAATTTAACTTAAATACAAATGTGATATATCAGCCACTAGAAAGTGAAATTGTTCCAGACTATAAGGGGCTTGTAATGTGAAATGAATATTAGATAAAATTAAAAGTGTGAAATATGCTTGTATGCAACTGACAAAACACTAAAATCTACCCCTGAAACTAATAATACACTACATGATAACTAAATTGAATATAAACAAAAAAAATTTAAGTATGGAATATGCATATTTTAAGCAAGCTATTATCAATATTATATGATGCCAATTTTTTTTGTGGTGTTTATCAGTCCACAGTGATAGCAGCTAGATTACTGTGAGGTACTTCTAATATATCATTAATGCTTTCAAAGTTTCAGTTGAAACAAACAGATTATTAATAAGACACTGCCAAATAGAAAAGTTTGACGATAAATCAAATGGATGTACTTAATATGAAAGATTGAAATCATATAAAAAGTATGTTTGAGCATTTTAATTCTTTTAAGAATCAAGATTAAATAACTAGAATCAGAAGAAAAAAATAATGGGCTTCACATGGCATTCTCTCATGCCCATACGCTGCTGTGCTTTTTATGGGAAATTACAGCTGCCAGAGTTAATTTAATTTAATGTAATTTAATTGTTGAATTTGTATTTTCTACACATCATTGGAGGCCCTAAAGCAATGATATGTTTTTCTTTAAATAAATAATTTCCTCTAACAGTTTAAAGTAATGACTGGCTTAGAAGACATTAGTAGACTGTAGAAAACAACGAAAATATGCAAAGTATCACACAGAAAGATTTCCCTGACACCAATTCACCAATGAAAGCACTGAAATAATTAAGTAGTTTGTTTTTCTCCTTTTACAAAAATGCAATTTAGTCCTAAATTCTCCCCAAACACAAATGTCACAGTTACAGAGCTTGGAATAGATGTTATGTGCCCCTCACAACTAGCCTTTCTTTGCCCCACTTTCCCATCATGCATTTCATGCTCCACCATCTTGCATTGACCCCTCTAAGTGCATTGATAATTGTGTAGAAACAAGTGCCTTACATTTAATTTATTCATGATACAAACTGTCATTAATGTCAACAAAAAAGCAGTAGTCCTTAATTCCAAACAGGTTAATGGACTTACTTAAGGACACAAAATTTAATGAAAAGAAGAATGAAACATGGAGAAAAATTACCTTATACCTGGCTTGAGTTATGAACAGTTGGGTATTTGACTCTTCTGGATATCATCTATTTTCAAGTCACATCTTCTCTCTTCTTACCTCCCCAAAAGCCCCCATCCTAATAGGGCTCCTAGTCTGAATCACCAGGGGGGTCCAGAGAAAAAAGGATATGCCTGCCCTTGAAAATTCTTACTTCCCTTCCTTTTTGAAGGCTGAAGGATATACTTAAAAAAAATGATTCAATAATGAGATGGAATATATATAATATAAAATTCACCTTATATATTTTTTAAATTCTTACTATGTTTTGGGAACTGTACACTTCTTTAATCATCATTACATACTAGTGTAGGCAACATTATTATTTGCATTTTACCAATGGGAAAAACAAGGCAAATAAAATTATTAACTTGCCCAATGCCACACAGCAAGTAAAGGCACAATTTGAATTTCTTCCTTAATTATGATTAACACTGAACTGGTTTTGAATAAGATGTTCAATTGCCATACCTTCTTCTTTGTGATGCCTGGGCTCTATGCAGGCATTCATTGAGTCATCCATGATCACACCTGATTGTACACACACTTGTATATAAAACTCATGCCAAATTCTCCTCTCATGTTTCCTCTCATGACAGTGGGATTCCTTTGGTATCCAGAGTTTCCCATGTAGCCAAATGCCCCTCCCTTCTTAGAAGCAGCAGGAAACTGCATTGCTTCTCTATCTCTACCACTGGGGTGACTCAGTGAAAGTTCCTCAGGCCCATGTGGCACTGACCCACACACCCAATTTTAACTCTTCCATGTCATTATGGTTGTAGAATAGAGTTCCCAAAAGTTCCTATTGAAGATAATAGTGGAGGTGGTCAGTGAGGCCCCTTCTCGAAGAACTTCAACAGTCACTATCACTTACAGTGATGTGTAGGGAGTTGGCCCATACCAACTTGTAAGGCCCGATTGCCAGCACCTCCTCCCAACTCTGCACCGAGTGATAGCACATTAGTAGCTTGAAATTAGCCATGGCAAGAGTATTCAACATAGAAGTTGGAAAACATTATAATTCACAGCTTTTTCCTCTCAAAAGCTGATTATTAAACATTTACAAGTGTTGCTTATGCTTCTCTTTGAATTCCTTTGGCTATCCTCAATCCAGAAATTTTATTTATTATTTCTTTTTCCTTTTTTTCTGTGGATAAGGGTGAACAAAACTGGATCCATATACATTCTTTCAAATCTTTTAGTCTTACACTTATTCTAATCCTTCTTGAACTATCCAAGACCTTATTATCTAGTGGTCAAAATGAGGACAGGTAATAGGTTAAAAGAAAGTAGGGAAAATTTGGTTCATACTTCACAAAATATACTCACAGAAGTAATGTGATGCGATTGCACATGGAACATGTCCCAACACTTTCAGATGGGCACAGTGTTATCAGAAAAGTGTAGTCACTCTGAGGGTCTTGAAACTCAAAGGGTGGTCTTCTTTGGAGCATTCAGGGGCTGACACATGCTTGCTGCTTTTGGCTGCTTCCTGTCTTTAATTAGATCCTGGTGACCAAACCAAACAAAACAAAACAAAGCAAATCACAAAGATTTCCATGTCCAGGGATATGGAGCAGGCATGTCTTCCCTATTCATCCCACTAAGTACAATGACAGACTATGAAGTATATGTAAAACAAAATAAAAAGACTTAAAGGTGAAGAAAAGAACAACCAGCCTAACATCTGAGTCATGAGAAATGACACAGTGAAGAGTACCCTGTTTTGTTTTGTTTTTTTCATCATATATTTCAGAGATGGGGCTGAAGAAGTCAGGAACCCAAGTCACAGACTAAAGAACCCCCTAATAAAAGCCTAACTGTCTAAGGAAAGGACCAGGAAAAGGGTTACCTAGGAAGACAGAAAACATTTAGATAATCATTGTTCTATTCTAGCCAAATACCATAAACAAACAAACAAAATGCATCCTCACCCCCAACCATGACAGAAAAGCCCAAGTAGGCAGCCCAGACTTGAGGCGGCCTCCCTGAAGCTATAACATCTTTGCTGGGGTGATGTCATGGAAGGTCAAGTGGGGATCTGAAACGTTTATGCTAATCAGGTGATAATGGATCTGTCCTTTCCCCTCATGCTTTAGTGGAGATGATGGAGACAATATGGGGGTCCTGAACTTCCACTCCCCCAACTGAGGCCACCCTTAACGTGGTGCTGGTGGAGACTACCTGGGAAGTCAAATTTCTGTTCCCACCTGGTAGTAGAGTAAAGCTAGGATATAAAATGGGGGGCCATTGGGGAGCCTAAATTTTTACCTCCACCTAGCAGAAGCAAGGTGGCACCCTGCTCCTCATGTTAGAGTGATGTCAAAAAGCAAGCTAAAAGAGAAGATTAAAATAAGATAAAAAAATTTCTTAAGAGGATACAAAAATGACTAAGTTTTAACAAAAAAAAATACCCATCCTGCCAAAGACCAGGAGATCTCAAACTGAATAAGAAAAAGATGATCAATAGATAAAAACAATTGGGAAAACTGGATATGCACATGCAAAAGAATAAAACGGGCCCTTAGATGCCATTCAAAAAAATTAACTGAAAATGGATTAAAGATTTCAATAGGAGACCTATAATAAAACTCCTAGAAGAAAACCAGGAAGAAGTTTGTTGACATTGGTCATGACAGTGTTTTTTTTGGATTTGACACCAAAAGCAAAGGCAACAAAAGCAACAATAAATTAGTGAGATGACATCAAACTAAAAAGCTTCTGCACAACAATGGAAACCATCAACAAAATGCAAAGGCAGCCTATGGAATGGGAGAAAGTATTTGTAAACTATATAATGGAAAGGAGTTAGTATCTAAAGTATATAAGGAGCTCAAACTACTCAATAGGAAAAAAAGAGAAGAAAGAAAGAAAGAAAGAAAGAAAGAAAGAAAGAAAGAAAGAAAGAAGAAAGAAAAGTAAAATTATAGAATGAACAGATGACCTGAATAGACATTTTCCAAAGAAGACAAACAAATGGCCAACAGGTACGGACAAAAAAATACTCTCATCACTAATCACAAGGGAAATGTCAATCACAATCACAATGAGATAGTACTTTACCCGTGTTTGAATGGCTACTATCAAAGGCAGAAGAGATAGCAAGTATTTCAAAGAAGGCAGACAAAAGGAAACACTTCTAGACTGTGGGGATGTAAACTGGTGCAGCCTCTATGGAAAATAGTATAGACATTGCCCCTCAAATTAAAAATGGAACTACCGTATGACCCAAAAATCCCATTTCCAGGTATATATCTGAAGGAAATACAATTATTATCTTCAAGAGACATTTGCACATCTGTGTTCTTTGAGGCATTATTTACAAGAGCCAAGACATGGAAACAACCTAAGTGTCCATAATAAGGAAAGTGTGATATAGAAAGAAAACAGAATATTACCTAACTATAAAAAAAGATAGAAATTCTACCTTTTGCAGCAACATAAATGGACCTTGAGGGCATTATGCTAAGTGAAATAAGTCAGACAGTGTAGGACAAATGCTATATGATCTCACTTATATGTAAAATCTAAAAAGAAAAAGAAAAAAAAATGAACGTACAGAAACAAAGAGAAGAATGGCAATTGCCAGTGGCAGGAAAATAGGGGAAAGGGGAAGATGTTGGTCAAAGGGTACAAACTTTCAGCTCTAAGATAAATTCAAGGCATCTCATGGGCATTATAATGACTACAGTTAACAATAATGTAAACTTGTATTATATACAGTATTATATACTTATATTGCTTAGAGAGTAGAAATTAAATGTACTCACAAGAAAAGTGACACATAATATGTACAGATGATAGATGCACGTAAGATAACAGAACTATTAACTAATCTTACTGTGATATTCATTTTGCAATACATATGAGCATGAAATCATCACACTGTACACCTTAAACTTATGCAATATTATATGTCAATTATATCAATAAATCTGGAAAAAATAAAAGCACGTGTGAAAAAAGATATGATATGATATAAAGATATAAAGGTATGGAAAAAAAGGTATGATTCCATTATATAACATTCTTGACATGACAAAGTTATAGAAATAGAGGACAGGTTTGTGGTCACTAACATGTAAGGAGAGCGTGGGCATGGGAAGAATGGATGCGGTTACAAAATGGCAACCTAAAGCATATGGTGAGGGTGAGTTTTCTGCATCTTGAATATCAACAGCTCTGTCTTGCTTGTGATGTCGTATTATAGGTTTGCGAGATGTCATCACTAGGGGAAGCTGCATAACATGTACGTAACCCCTCTCTGTAAAACTTTGTGCAAATCCACAGTTATCTCAAAATGTAAAAGTTTCATCAAAAAGGAAGTCAGGCACCCAAATTATGAGGACACCCGAGGCTGAGGCACTACCTGGTCCTGTAAGCCTGCCAGTTCTGTCTGAGCCACGTCCACCCCTGTGATATCCTGCAAACACCTACGAAAAGCAGTTCTGACACCCTTGCTGTGCTCTGGGGATTTGACTCAGACACCGGGTCCTATAACACCTCCCATCCTATGCTTCCCAGACCTGCCGGCTTCTGGCCTTCTGATTTGTTTTTCTGCTTGTAATTTCAAATCATTTCTTTAATTCTGCCAGTGAAACCCCTTCTCTGTCTTCAGGCATTCACTGATTTCCTGGACAAACAAGCTCTTTCTCCTGTCTCCTGACTGTGGCCATTAGTGTCTCTCAGGCCACAGGGAGGGGAAGGTCTCCAGCGTCCCAGCTGGTAGGTCAAGCTGTGTCCTGGAGGAGGGAGTGTAACACTGAATCTGACTGATGAGGCAGAGGGTCACTAAGATACCGTAGCCAAAAATGTGAAAGTGAGGTATTCTCTCCCTCTTCGCTCTTTGTGAATATTCCCTCTTCTGTGGTTACAAGGCTTTTTGAACAAGGCAGTGGCCTATGTTCTGAGCTAGACCCAGGAAATGAAGTGTTTCCTTCTCCTCAAGTCATCCACGTTCTTTCTGCCTCCAGAACCAAAGCTAAACAAACAATAAGCAGAGGGATGGAATTTGAGATTTTTCCAATTTAAGCTATCGAGGGTCACACTCTTAAAATCATGAAAGGTTCTCTTAAAAACAAAACAAAACACAACTCTATATTCTCTCTTTCATTAACTGTCAGTAACGGATGCAGATACTCCCTAAACAGATACCCTGATCTCTGGCCTCATGGGCCCCACATTCAAAGTGGCTGAGGGGAGGCACAAACAATCTGATTCTGTTGGCTTTATTTTATTTATTTATTTATTTATTTATTTTTAAAGATTTTATTTACTTACTTGACAGACAGAGATTACAAGTAGGCAGAGAAGCAGGCAGAGAGAGAGGAGGAAGCAGGCTCCCCGCTGAGCAGGGAGACCGTTGTAGGGCTCGATCCCAGGACCCTGGGACCATGACCTGAGCTGAAGGCAGAGGCTTTAACCCACTGAGCCACCGAGGTGCCCCTGTTGGCTTTATTTAAAACAATAAAAAGAGACAGAGCAATAGTACCTGTGCTCTGATGTCAGCCATTACTAACAAAGGTTCTCACTGAAGCTATCAGAACGGATGTCACTTTTTTTTTCTTTCCAGATGGCCCATGTGTTTTTTCAGAGAAGAGCAGCACACGTGATACGTCTTGGCTTCACAGCACAGGCTTCTCAGGAAGAACTGGATGGCAGAGTCCTAGAACTACATAGGAGCTGATCTCTGAGGAAGAAGAGGTGGTTTCCTCCACTCAACCCTCTCAATCAAGCTCCTCACCTCCGTGCGGAAGCCACAGGCCTTCTCTGGCAGGCGCTCACCTCTCCAGCCTGATCAGAATGCAGGCATGGTTCTGAACCTGCTCTCTGGGCATGTTTTATTTCCTACCGTTCCAGCAAACCCATTACTGAATTTACTCTGGTAAGAAGCAATTGTAAAACCAACTCGTGTGGTACAAACAAAGCAGGGGAGAAATGGCGGTGCTCCTTCCAACACCGTGTCTCTGGGCAGAAGAGAGCAAAGGAGAGGAAAAAGAGCAGACACCCCAGTCAGCAGTGTCCAAAGTGACTTGTGTGGATGTCTGCTGAAATCAGAGGCACTTTTTAAAATAAGTCCAATGGGATGCCTGGGTGGCTCAGTTGGTTAAGTGGCTGCCTTTGGCTCAGGTCATGATCCCAGCGTCCTGGGATCGAGTCCCACATCGGGCTCCTTGCTCGGCAGGGAGCCTGCTTCTCCCTCTGCCTCTGCCTACCACTCTGTCTGCCTATGCTCGCATGCTCTCTCTCTCTCTGACAAATAAAAAAATAATAATAAAAATTTAAAAATAAAATAAAATAAGTCCATCAACTGTGCTGGGCTTTCTTCTATCCCCTTCCTTCAGGTTTCTCCCACAGTCTCGAACTGCATCAAATTCCATTTTCTAATTTTTCATGTGAATTTTAGAAAAATCTCCAACCATCTTTGGGAATGCTTACTTTAAAATTTTTTCCTTTTTTAAGTTGAAGAATCTTTGTCTCAAAGGATCATAAAATATTAAACATTTCCTTAAATCTAAAAAGGGAATGAGATCACACAGTATTTCAAAGGTCCAGTCAGAGTCTGACTACGTTCCACAAGAGGACAAGATAGAAGAATGCCACGCAGAAATAGTTTAAGAGTGGTTGTTTTCCAAAAATGTCAACTAAGCCATAATTTCCATGTTCATAAAAATTAACATAGGGTGCTCTTTCAGGAAAAAAAATAAATCAAAATATTCTGTCTCCCTGGTTGTTTTGCATCTGTGTTTGGAGCCAGACATACTTTTCGTGATGGTTCTAACTCCTCTCTCTTACGGGTCCCCCTTGCACCTGCACTCAGTGTTTCCATTTTATTTCTAGCTCTCCCTTCATACCCAGGAGGTGACTCATTTTTGGGTGGTAAATGAACAAGAATATACCCACGGCTTGAAAATTTTCAAATCAGTGTTAAGTGAATGCAGAAGATTATCCTTAAAATACCTGTCACAACTCAGGTGGCATCTGTTTCAAGAGCACAAATAATCCAATATTTTGTCATCTCATCATTCTTGGCTTTTGAGAGAAAAGAGCAGAACAGGCTATAAGTGAAACCAAATAAACAAATCTTGGTTTCAGCAAGGAGGACCAACCAATCTATTTTAAAATCTGAAAATATAATCACCTTACTTGCCTGTGTGGAGGTGCACGTATTTTGACAAAGTTTTAAAGCCTGTGTTTCCTGAATTAACATGTTTGTCCAAATACAAGCTGATTTAAAGTGAGAATGAAGAAGACACCGGTGCTCCACTATATATAAGCTATCTGTAAGAAATTACACACTTGCATACGCATACATATATATAAACTTTCTAAGTGATCAGATAAGGCTTCTTAATCCGTATAATTAAAACGAACTTAAGCTTTATGTTAGAGCCCGGTTAATGCCTTTGGAGAATTTGAAATAGATAAAAACCATGAATAGTACATTTTACATCTTTTGTAGTTCATTTTCTATTTGTACAAACAAAACAAAATAGAAATGTCTGTCTTAAAGGTTGCCATGCAAGTTGCCGAGATGCATGATTCTATATAATTCTATCACTCCCATACTCATATCAATATTTAGAAATTTGCTCTTGAGAGAGATTGATTTACCATATGTGGTGATAACAACCATTACGAACTCCCAATATTTCACAAACCACGATATAAATTGACTTTACTTCACACTCCTGGATGCCATTAGACTCCTCCCCTACCAGGGAAATTGTTTCCATGGTAACGGAAAGGGAAAAAGCACAGGGAGGGGAAAAAAAGGCACAGAAAGCTAATGAAATGAGAGATCTATGGAATAAACACAATATGGGAAAGTGTTGGATGTCACAACACTTTTATTGTTTTTAGATTCCACGTACTTCTGGAGGCACTAAGTTCTGCCCAACCACCGGCAGGGCTGCCTGTTTCCCAGTATAGAGAACGCCTTGCAAATGGAGCCGGCTGAATCTTTCTATCCACACCAACTCTGTAGAAGGCGTGTGGGCATGGCTGGACTGATTCCGAGCACGGCAGATAGTTAGCTAGGAAGCAGAGCTGTTCACAGGAGCACCGAATCGCCCTTCCTAAGGTAGTTGCAGTTCTTTTTCTAGCCACACACAGAACCACACACCCACTGGGTGTCTGAGTGCTAAAATCCATTCAGACCATTTGGGGCGCTCCGGAAGTTCTCTAGAATGAAACACTAGGCAGCACCTGCTTTTATCTTTTTCTTCATGCTGCTGAAGTAAAATATGCAGCTAATGTAATTTAATTTTTACTAGATTCTGCATATATGTGGCTTTCAGAGTGAACTCAGGGGAACACACATTACTCATAAACATATACTTTTTAATTAATTTTTCTTTGTAATTCAAAGTAGATGTCTAATGCATTCATGGAACGATATGCACTCCCTCTGGGGGGCAATTTTAATACCTGCAATTCCCTAGCTTGTTAATCAAAGACTTTTTTAGCCTTGTAGATAATTTATATCTGCTTAATGTTCAGAAGGTTGAAATTGCAGCCATATGAAAAAAAAAAA